>WTSP01023763.1:23996-35302 GCA_025331215.1 Actenoides lindsayi
AATTTTTAACTTATTTTTTTAGTTATTTTTTAGGGTTTTTTTAAAAATTTTTATTTTTTTTTTATTTTTTGCATTAGATACTGATGCCTGATGTTAAGAGATTCTCAAGACCAACAGCTCTTCCTGAAATCAGTTAGTAACTAATGCTATCAGGAGAAGTATCCAGATTCTTTCATGTTCATTTCTGTCATTAAGTTACACTTTTATCTTCTTTTTACTGGAAATTTCCATGTGTGTTAAATATAAATGCATTATATACCTTGGACTTTAATGCCTGTTAAAATACCCGTGTATAGCTCTTAGAAGATTTTCCTTTCTGTCATCCAAAAGCCTGCAGAAATACTTCATTTCAGATTAAAATCTTACTTTTTAGCATGATCATAAGTAGGGGAAGTACAGTGAAACCTCTGAACTTGAAGAGTATTCTGTGCCTGTTTTATTAAGCTGCTACTAATGATACAAAGTTTTGTCTTGGAAATGGGTTCTGTGTCTTAGATTGTAATTTTACACTATTATAGGCACAATCATACACAGTTTATCCCCCTAGGGTGGTAATCCTAAATTTTGAAATTTTGGACTGCTGTGCCAAAACCAGTTCCTCTTTCATAGTATCAGACTTTTTACTTTTGGAATGGTTTTAAGATGCCGGTCATTTTTCTACAGACTATTATGCCCAGGCAATTTATTTTTAAAACAAACAAATAACAAAGACCAGTGCCAAATCTGGTGGGGTTTTATGCATCTTAAGCATGGTGCACCTTCAATGTATGCCTAGTTATTTGCTTTATATAGCTCTCATTTAGAATATACCAGAATTTTTAGCACTAGAACATTACAAAGAAAGCATGCATATTGTGGAAAACTGGACTGTGTTTGTGAAGATTGTGAACCACTTTGCTAATGGAAGTGATACAAAGCTAGACTGTAAATGAAGGATTTTGAATTTCTGTAAATTACCTTTATAAGGAATACACATAGAGATGAAATAAAATTGTCCAGGGTAGAAAGTTTTGCATGGAAGTGATTGATGGTGTTTGTTCTCAGCCTTTTGAAAAATAGAATATAAGATTCAATGAAAATAATACTTATTTATGGGAACTGAGCTATAACAAAACAGTTCAGTTCTGATTGAATTATTCGTAAAACAGTATTTTGCCTATTTGTGATCATCTCCATGTCTTTCATTGCTTTCAAGTTTTTCACAAAAAGACCTGATTTTTATACTTTAGCTTTTATATTCTAAGTTATTCTTCTGTATGATGCTGAATATTTGCTGTTGTATTCTTGCTTACTTACATCACATTTAATTTTTTGTGAAGGATGACTTGAATGCTATTAAACACGAGAAAAGCCTCAAAAAATTGGAGGGAGTTTCATCTCTTCCTAGAAGGGAAGTATTATGAAGAAGGAAGCACTGTTAGTTCATTTGAGAGCAAAGAAAAATAAAGAACCAAAACTGAGGGAATTTAAGAGATCATAATACCTTTTTTTTTTTTTTTTTTGCTTTACTTTTCTTTCTTCTTTTGGGGTGGAGGACCATAGAAATTGTTTGTACTGTGTTTGGAAACACTGAAAAACTTTAAGACATATTATTAATAGCTTCAATACATTTTACATTCAGATATATTTTAATACTTGAGTTCTGTTATTGTATTTGTATGTGAAGTATAAAGAAAAGTTATAGGCTCCTCTGATGTCTATTTTGGTGCTTAATTAGTTTTTAGGCATCTTATTAAAGGAACTTTAGGAGAGTCTGTTAAATGCTCTGCATTTTGTATGAAATAATACTTTATTGGTGAAGTAGATGGAATGAATGTTTGAATGCCGTTTTGTGTTACATGTTAATGATATAATGATATGTAATGATATGCTCATTCTAATTTCAAGTTCATGCAATGGCAAGGTGGTCTGCATGTGATAACCTGCATATAACAGCAAATATATATATATTATTATGCCATTCTTTTTTTTCTTACATTTACATGGTGGTTCACTCCTATACCTGATGGTACTTACCTGATGATAATTACTTATTCTCTGGGGGAGTAAACAGTTACTGAGTAAGAGATTCAGTTTTAAAAAACAGCATTGGTGGCCTTGCTGTAGGAATTATATTTTGACAGAGTAATAGGAAGACATTCCATAGTCTGTAGACTAGAAGTTTCTTAATAATACATGTATGGTCTTTCCATTTTTCTTTAATGCATCTGGTGTTCAAAGAAAACTACAGCAACAATGGTAAGGCCGTATATCCTGTATTAATGAAGAGTGATTTACAGGTTATTGTTTGTTTTCTGGGCTAGTAATAGAGAACAACCTCTAGGTGGAATTTGTAGACAGACTGTTACATTTTAGTGTGAGGCTTATGTGTAGTTTGCTTACATTCCTTTATCATTTGGTAAGTAAGAATAGTTTGCTCCTTTGTATTTTTCCTTTTTGAAGAACAATCAAAATCATTACCCAGTTTTTGGAAAAACTTTTCAGTCAGAGACTGGAAATTACTCATAATGTGAGTACTGGTAGAGTTTAGAATGAGAACTCAGGGCCTTTGAGACCTTTTCTACCTGATGCAGTACCTTTTTTTGGAGTGCTTTTAAACTTACTCATCTGTACAGTAAAGTTTGCTAGTTGTAGACATACCTCATAATAAAAGAGGAAGACAGAACCTATTTCCTTGATCACATCTTTCTAATAAAGAAAATCCAGGCTTAAGAAGAATTTGCTAGCTCTGTGCAATTAACATTCTCATAAATATATATGATGAATAAATAGACCTCAAATATATATAGCTGGTCTGCCTGTACAGCTAAAGGGTCTCCAAAGGCTAATAATGTGCTGAGTTAACAGAAATTATGTAAAAGTAGTGCCATATGGCCCTTTCTGGATTCACTATATAGAGCACTTAGGCTAAGCCTTATACATACTTGTTGTACCAGGCACATGGGAAAAGTTAGTGGTTATCACTTGGGTAAATAGTGTGAATTTGGGAATGGTAAATCTGGGAAAAGACACTGGTTCTTGCTCATCCCACTCAACCTCCAAAAGCCCTTTTTAAAATAGCCGGTAAATAGGAATAGATAAAAAAAGTGGATCTCAGTGTTTTGCTGGTTGCGACTGGGGGATTGGAAATACAACTATTATGTATTTATATGTACTACCTTAGAGGAAATACTTTTCTAACCATTGAACACCAGTGTTGTGTTAGCTTTTTGTAAATGTAAGAGGTAAGACCTAAATTTGTTTTATAATCTGCAATTTAGTTATTATTTCCCTTTTTTAAATAAACATTTTTAGAGTACAAAACAATTCCACTACAAAACAGTAGTGGTATCTTAGCCATTTTTCAAGTGTGATTTGCTTTGTTTTGTTTCAAAAAAATGTATCGTCAGATGTAGTACTGCTGTCTCGTAACAGCTGGGAAATTGGAACTTTGGAGACACAATTTCTATCCATAGTTTCAGAATACTTCTTTTGTAAATGAGTAGCTAATTATTTTCAGCCAAGTTGATGAAATTATGCCATATTGGAATCAATGGCAAATTTTCAAGAAATCAAGGACTGTCCTTCATAGTTGTGTTCTGTATGGCGTTCTACCTTTGTTTTGTGTGACCAGTCACTGGAGAATGAATGGCAAAAGCAAATAAGCTTAATAACAAAAGATGTTTTGGACACCCTTTACAAATTTAAGGGCATTGGGTTTGTGCCCTTTTTGCTTGGTAGCGCTCTGTGAAAATGTGAGGGTGCAGTGTGAAGAAGCAAAAACAATCCCACTAAATTTATTTTCCTTCCTTCTTGATTTTAATTGTTACTAGAGATGAAGGTCTTATCAGTGCTATAAATGAATATGAGGGCTGTGTGTGGGAGAACCTGTAGTGTGATATTGTAAAAGATTGAATCAAATCAGCTTAAATAGGGATTTCTAGCACGAAGAGGTTGCTGATACAGGTAAATTAAGGGTAGCTATTTTTTTGTGTGTATTAGCACCTGTTTTATTTCCAGTGCTTAATAACTGATGCAAAGAGAAAAAACCCCAACTTTACTACATTAGAGATTAAAAAAGCTTTTAAAGTGCATCAGTTGGCCAAGCCATACTTAAGCAAAAGAAAAAAGATTGAATATGACAGTATTGGCATTTTTAAGATAACAGAAAAGGAGAAAAACAATGAGCAAAAAATCTTTCAGGACTGACTTGCATGTCTTGGGCAAAAATGACATAATTAAAATACAGTTAGACAGAAGCAGGTCATAGGTTTCATTGAAATAGAAGTGGATTTTTCAAGTATAATTTCATATTAAATGTTAATTTAATAATTTAATGGAGATCAGTGAAAGGTCAAGCTGGAATGCAAGGGGTTAAAATGCTGAACAGTGACCTGAACAGGGAGTTGTTGTGTCTCTGAATCCCAGACATACTTTATTAGGACAATCCAGCTGGTTTTCTATTTCTATCTCCTCATTATCAACACGCTTATGGTATGGCCTCTTCCCCCTCACTTCCAATGCCAAGAATTTGGCAGGGACACCATGTGAGGAGGTCAGAGACTGATTGAGAGGAAAAAATGAAGCTGTAACTGCAGAGATGCAGAAAGAGTCCAGGGAATGAAGAGCTAAGGTTTGTTGTTTACTGTATGGAGACTACCAGCAGACATGTTGGGGTTTTTTTTTGGTATTTTTTTTTGTGGGTTTTTTTGTTTGTTTGTTTGTTTGGTTTTTTGTTTTGCTCTTTTTTGGTTGTGTGGATTGTAGCTCAATGTGAAATTAAACTACTGACACACGGCTTGATTTTCTTCTCACTGAAAATGGTGTAAAACAAGAACAGTTAGGTTTAAGATATTGCATGTATAAAGTCTATAGAAAAATGAATAAAGTTGAATCTTTGAGTTCTTCATGGTGTTTGGCACCTTTATATATTTTAAGAAAAATATCTGAAATTATAGTATCTTTCTTTGAAAAAGCAAAGACTTATAAATAGAAGCAGCATGCAGTTAAATTGCTTTATGCATTGGATCTAGCTTTCTCTTGCTGAGAGGAAAAAAACCCAACCTCCAGCAAATGTTCAGAGGAAGGAAGTGGGAGGAAAAAAGTCCTTCTCACACATTTCCATAGTTTCCATTCCAAAATACATCTATCACTGCATTATGACACATACTTTACATAAACAGGTACACCAATATCGTATTAATATTGATGAAGTCCATTGTATGATAGTATTGATTAAACAGAAAATAAATAAGACATTTTGCATGTCCAAAGCCATGCATAAAAACAGATGGAGAAAAATACAGAAAGATTTTCTATAGAAGATCAATTTCTGTTGAGAACAGACCTATTTGTATCTTTTCAAGTACTTCCCTTCAGTAAGATACGGATTATCTCAGAATGCTCTATTATTAATACGGTACTAAAAAATACTTTTGTTTTTCATCCCCTTCCTGGCATTCCCCTGTTACATAATGGAAAAGCATGTGAATGGAAAAGTCAGTTAATTTCTTGTGGGTGCAGGGAGATACCAGTATTGCAGTTCTTTCATTCTTATAATTCCTATGGAAACAGATAGAGATTATGTGTCTGCAAGGAGTGGTAGGATTTAATCTCAACTTCACAGTAGTCTTTGTCTTACATTTGCTTTTTAGTTTTTACACAATTAATATATATTAATTAAAAATAAATGCAGAGACCACCACTGACATCTTAAGCTGTTGTGATTAAGTCCGATGTTTGATCTGGTGTTACAGTTCCAAACTCTAGGACCACATGATCTCTTCGCCTCTGTGTTTGAACCCCAGTTTACTCCTGTGACATGTACCATGTGGTTTAATGGGCTATGACACTTAATATATGGGCTGTTTGTTAAAATAAGAATGCAGTATTCCTAGGAGGCTTTGCTTCTTAGAACTTCTAAATTTCTTGTTAAATTACAATGGGGGAATATTGTCCTGACTAGCATACTGTCATGAATTTCTTAAAACTGCTCATGTTAGTGATGTTTTGGTTGCATGGGAGAACTTAAGGAAAAAGCAGAAAAGCACACTTTAGTAAGGGGCATGGGGAAGAGGGGGGATGGAGGGGTGGGGGTGGAGGGGGAAGAGTTATTTTTCTGAAAGGATGAAAGAAAAGAAACAAAATTCCTGTCACTGGTAAATTCAGGTACCTCCTTAATTGAACAACATGAGCACATGAGCAGGGTGAAGATAGTAGAAAAAGGAAAGAGAAAGGATTCACTCTTGTCTGGGATTAGAACCTTGGGCTTTCCAGATGTGAGAAATAATTTATACTTAAAGAGTTTATTCTCCTAAAGGAAGGGACAACATTTTAGTTGAGTTATGGTGGTAAAGCTAATATTTCTATATTTGTTTGTACTTTTAAATGTACTATTTATGCTTATATTTTTACACTATTCACAATAAACTTGTAACACTTCTGCCCCCTCATAACAGACGCCTAACAACGAAGCAGCTTCAATTAAGAAGTAGAACATCAGCCTCTGGCATCTTATTCTGTTGTTCCATCTTTTTTTGCTAGGGAGAATTCATTTGTTTCTTAATTAAGAAAAACACCAATAGCATGAAAAATCTGCTTATAGTACCTGAATGGTAATTAGGTGAAAGGTAAAAAAGAAACACACGCATACATTCCAGTAGCAGCCAAAATGAACTTGAGCTGATAAAAATGAACTAAACTACCCTTGCATAAATCGAGGCTGAGAGAAGTGTACAGTCATTATGGCTAAGACAATATGCAAACTATCTTCAAAGAAATCAAATTGCTAGAGTGTTTTCATTTGCATGTATTAACTATTAACATAATGAGGAAAAGTGACATTGGACCCGGATTGTGTGTCTGTTCAGATTGATAACTCTACCACATCTGCAAAAGAGGCTCCCAAAAATCAGACTAGTAGTCAGATCAGTGTTGAACTCTGAAGTGCATATGTTTTTTGTTGGCGGTTATTTGTTGTTTTTTTTAGTTTGTATTTTGGTTTTTTTTGTTTGTTGTGGTTTTTTGTTTTTTGTGTTTGGTTGTTTGTTTTTTTTGTCATTGCTGTTGTTTGTTTGTTTGTTTGTTTGTGGCTTTTTGTGTGAGTGTTGTGTTTATTTTTTAAAATATCTGGAACCCAGAACAACATATTGGGGTGTTGAATGCAAGCTATCCTTTTATTTTTATTCTTCCCAAAGGTGATCCTTCTGCTACAAGCACTTGCTTCATGCTTTCAAGGTACAGATACGAATTTTGAACTTTTTTCTGTTGTGTATATTCCAACTTACATAGAAGGATGACTGTTATTGTATGTTAATTTGGGCTTATTCAGTATTTGTGTAATTGCTCAGTGATATTTTTTTGTCTTTCAAAGCTGTCCGTATATAACAAAATATCCTACTTAAACTGTCAATCACTGTGCTCTTGAACAGAGAGAAAGCTTAATAGAGGTCCGACTTTTGAGAAGTCAGTTACATGCTATTTTACATGGTTACTCAGGACAATAGCACACAATGCTTGTGATAGCAGTTACTATCTGCTTAAATATTGGGAGTATATTTAAATTGTTGTATGACAGATACTATATAAGAACCTAGATAAATACAGCAAGTTCTTTTGTAAGAAGAAAAATTAGAAATAATTATAAAAACTGAAGGGTTTTTTTTCCAGATAATTCATATAAAGAAAAAGCATAGAAACTAAAGGTTTTTTTATTATGGTTCTTTTTGCCTAAAATTTTTCCAAAACAGAGTTGTTTCTTGATATTACAGATCAAATTACTAAAAGAATGTAGTTTTGGAAGAAGGTGAAATGGGATGGGAGGCAGGCATATGCAGTCCTTAAAAATTCAGAATTTATGGTGTTTGCATGATCTGGGAAAAATATAACTGTAACATTGTGTTTATATATACATGCACACAGTGTTTTTCTGTGATTTACATCCTTTGCTATTCTTGTACTAACCAAATAGTACTTCCGCATTGCTAGGAGTAGCACATACACATTTAATCTGTGAATGTAACCCCTTTTTTCCAAGGCAGGGTGGGGATTCCCTCATGGTTCTTTGACTGCTGTATGCATCTGTTTCTTCACATAGCCTAGCAGTCATATTCCAGCCTGAGAGGTGAATCATTTGAAAACCTAGATTTTCGAAAATAATATTCTTAAAGAAGCCTGGCTGTGTGTGTAAAAGTATGAGGAATATCTGTCTAAATAGTGGTTTATATGGCAAACAGTACCTCACATTAAGAGAATTTAACATACACAACGTTTTTAAACTTCCTAGCATACAAATTTTCTTTAATGAAGTAGACACTGGTCTGTAATAAAAGTAATACAGTAACACAAACTTTTGACATTTAGTAGTAGCTCAGGAAACAGATGTAACCCAAATTATCCATTGTTTCTTACTGTTTCATTTTGGTTTGTTTTTAATATGCTCATATGCTCATTAATTTCCCCATGTGTTACATGTATCTATTTGGAAACTGACCCCCCCACCATTGAATAATATTGATCACAATTTTCTATTTTAAGCTACTAAATTGTTATTTTTCACTTGGTAGCTAAGAGATATGATATGATCAATGTAGGAACACTGAAAACAAATATTTTCTCTTTGGCAATTTGAAAGTTAGAGTAGGATGCACCACAGTCCATATGGAAGATATTCTAGTCCTAATTCTGTTTCAGACTCAAGTCTGAGATTTAGCATTTAGTTTTCCATACTGCAACCTGTTATGCCTTTTGTCCTTGGAAGATTGGTATAGAAAAATCTCTGCAATGTAGAAGTGGATGTGAAAGTGCCTGTAAGAACCTGTTGGGTACAAATCTCCTGTAAGGGCATGTTACAGAGTTCCATAGAATGGAACACTTTGTGAAGGATAATCTGAATTTCAGATTATCTCTAACTATCCAGTTGAAATTTCCATTTACTCCTATTTTAAAATTCATTATGCGAACTTTTTATAGAGACAGTCCTGATATTGTGGGTCATGATAAACAAACTCAAAACATATGTGGAAATAAAAAAACTTATGTAGAAACATTTTACTTGACATCAATACATTTTTATTCTCTGATGATCTTACTTGAGGGTTGTTGTTTTCTTCTGTAACAAAGAAGATTATAGCTTTCCAAAGAAATCAGTAGTTCATACTATGTTCTTGTATTGTGCTGGGCACCTAATAATGATGTAAATATCAAGATGCAGCAAGTAATTAAATACCACAGGAGCTATCATGTGACACAACTTCCTATCAATTTTGAAATAGAAGTAAATCTTAAGTATCATAATGTATATAAGAAATCTTTTTATCTGAATCCACCTCATGAGTAAAAGTTAGATGAAAAATGTTACCCTTATATGTTTTAGATGTACTTCCATTTAATGTTGTTTAAAAAAAAAAAAAAAAGAACAAGAGGCAGATATTTCAGCTTAAAAAGTGTTCACAGATTCTTGCGTATGTAAAAATGGAATTTATTGAATAATGCTAATCAACATTGACCTTTTGCTCAAATATTCAAATTCTAATTTGTATGAAACCACAAAGGGAAGTTAGGATAAGAGTAAGTGTTCAACTTTGTATATCAGCAATTTTATCCTCCATTTTTCAAATCTAGAAATAAGGTATGTCAGAAACAGTGTGTGTGTATGTGCCTACCCAGAAGACCATTAATATTGGGAGGATTCCAGATGGGCTACTCTGAAGAAACTATGGAAAATTTTTACTGGATTTTGAGATTGATTTTTTGGAGGAATTTTTCCCCCTCTTTCTCGTTACACTACTATAGAATCTTGAATAATTTTATTAACACTGATACCCTAATCACAGGGGGGATACCCCATTGCAATAGATATGCCCTAATTTGTAGGCTTCATTTTCTTTCAGAAGCACAATGGTATGTGAAATTGTTTATCAGTGCATTTTTTATATGGCCTGGATTTAATGAAAAGAGTAATTTAAGGCTTGCATATTCCTTAGTGCTATGCTACTGTCTTTTGCAGGGTTACTATACCAAAAATACTGTCTGGAAGACCAAATCTAAATAGGAAAGTTCTTGGGTGTAGTCCCTACATCTTGTGTATGAAAACTACAACACTTGTAGATTTTACTGAAAAATGACCTGCTTCATATTTTGAAAGCTCTGTGTTATTTCTGCTTGTGATTTCTGCGTTTTTGATGTCTCGATAGGAGGAACTGTGGAGAATGTTTAAAATCTGCCTTTTTATAATTTGCTGCTCCCTGTGGAGATCAAAGGCCTCCATCATTTCCATCATTTCTTTCACTAAAATGGGATCAGTGGATAGGGGAACTGTATGGCAAAGTCTGTTGTACCTCATGAGACAAAGCTTGGAGCTTGGCTTATGGCATCTATGGTATGTTCAAGCTGGTGGTCACCCATTCATGTCTAATGATAGTCCTCTTTTCCACAGTAAGTCACATAGCTCTGTGCTACTTTGGAAAGAGTGTAATAGTGTAAAGAATCCCAGTTCCATTTACTGAAAGTAAAAAAAAAAAGTATTCTTTTGATTTTCTAAGTCTGTTAATGTTCCTAAAATAGCATTGTAATTCAAGAATGTGTAAGAGTGATAATGGCTGCAATAATAGTCCTAGAATTATTCATATTTTTATAGATGGATTTATATCCATACTAAAGAATCCCCTGTGAAAAAGGAAGAAATAACATAAATTTATAATCTTCATTCAGAAGAAGGGTCAATACTAGGTGTGATAGATCTGTGGGATTTACCTGTTCCTTACTCTTGCATTGAATAAGGCTTCCTTCTCTAGAGGCTTTCAAAACCTGCCTGGATATATTCCTGTGTGGCCTGCCCTGGATGATCATGCTCTGGTAGGGTGTTGGACTTGGTGATCTCCAGAGGGCCCTTCTAACACCTACCATTCTATGTTTCTGTGATTCCTGAAAAGAGTATGTTTATCTGCCCGTGCTGTGTGATTTACTGTTGGCCCTGTAAGTAGCAGCAAAAAAAGAGTAAACTAATATTTCTTAGTGGATAAGGTTTGCTTATAGACAACTTGTCACATGAGTCTACAGTCTTAAAGTTTGAATTCTGTTTAAAATACTTTAAATTTTGAATTTTAATTTTTTCCATGATGGGAAAGTGATGCGGTGCTCCTTAGATAAAGTTTGAATAGTGATGGATTGGCTTATCACAAAGAAATGAAATTTGAATCCTATGTTAATTGCGCCTTTTTTTTTTTTTTTTTTTTTTTTTTTTTTTTTTTTTTTTTTTTTTTTTTATGTATGCTCCTTAGATCTCTTCGGTGCCTATTACATCCTTCGACCACCTCCTATTTTTTTTT
>WTSP01023765.1:3321-15399 GCA_025331215.1 Actenoides lindsayi
TTGGCAAAGTCGGGACTGCCAGAACCTTACTTAATCAATTTTACTTCAGCTTTCATCTCAGCGCATTCCAGGATCTTTCTGAGACATGGATCCCTCTTCCCCTCGCAGGGCAGGAACATTCTGAGACATGCTCTGAGCTGTCCCATTCACTCCTCCTGCAACTGCCTAACAGGGAAGGGGCATGCTCAAACAGTTGAATCTGCTGAGCCAAAAACCTCTATGAATTCTAGTTGTTTTTTTGGAGCCATTTGTTGTTTTTTTTTTTTTTGTGCACAGCCTACCTTCCTTGCCAGGGGCTAACATGTCAGTGAACATAAATGAAACACTCTTTCTACTGGCAGCTCACATGCAAGACTTAATGTAGATGGCAACAAGCATAGGAAGGCTACTAACAGGGATTTGTCATACAGACATAGAAGGGTGATTTCGTGCTTGAACATCCTCAGCTTTCTACGTTGACTGACTGAAGTCAGAGAGGTCTCATCAGCAGACATCTGCAAGCATAGACTCAGTGTTATCACTGAGAGAGCACAGAGGATCCTGGGCAGTTGCTGGCCCAGCCCTCTGCTTCCTATACAAGGAGATGTGATGGATGCTAGGGAGGAAATCATCATATGTGCATGGGAGAATTATAAAGGTATGAGGAAAAGGGTCACACAAGGCCTTAAGGATGTTGTCTGGATCACCTTGAAGCCATCTGCTCAAAGATACTCCTAAGTCAGGGAGAAGAATTTCCAAACTAACCACAGGGGATAGAAGGAGGAATTAGCATGCATATTGCTGCCAAGGAGGACTCAATGGTTCTCAATAAATAAACACACAAGGAATATTTAGACAAAGACATCCTAGGAGCAGATATACTAGTGGAGGATCTTGTAGCAGACATGGCTTTCTTCTTAGATGGGAAGTCTAGGCACTGAGGACACTGATGTTCTTGCAGTGGGTGGGTTAAGGAGAAAATAATTGGTTTTTTGACACACTCAGCTGTTGGAGAAGGAGCCTGAAGTGTGACATTACTCAGTGCTTGCTTTGGGATCTCATATGGTGGTACACTCTTCTGAACTTATTTCTTATGCACTGTGGAAAGGATGAAGAAGCGTGTTGGAACTGAACATCCCTTGTTTACCTGCACTCTTGGTCTTGTCCCTAGTCCTGGTGAGCCCAGGGTTCATGTTCAGTGATTTGTCTCACTGACATAACTCTCCAAGCTGTTTGCAGACAAGCAGCCTGTGGGCTAATTGCAGTCTTGTTTACCTGTCTGATAAACAACAGGTCTGGAAAGAACTTGAACAGATTAAAAACTGTCATCTCAAAAGAAAGGCACTTCATTCTCAATCCTGAGGTTACAGATTGAGATAATGTATATACACGATCAAGTAAGATAGTAGAATCAGAGTTGCTCCTCATATTCAGGATGCCAGCAGGACAAGTCTTCTCATATGCATATCAAAATGTTGAGAGATGTAGCATACTAGGTAAAACCGGATGCTTAATGTAACTACATGGTTCTACCAGAAACTCACTTAGGGATCATACTATCCTTTCTGTGCCTCCAAAAGCGAATGTTATTGTGGGTTAGCTATTGGATTGTTGTTCCAGTTGGGACATTTTCTAACCTGCAGCAACTGATGTTTCATTTCATACATATTCCAAAGATGAAGGAATATGGTAATCTACTATTGCTAGTTATAAATCTCAAAAAAAACCCCAAAACCAACAACAAAACAAAACAAACAAACTAAACCAAACCAAAACATATAACAGCTATCACCGGCTTGATTCTCATAGTTTCTCATTATCATTGGTGATTGATGTTATTTCCACTTGAAAACAAGGCAACAGATTTTCTGACTGAATTTAATTTGTGATCTAGCTACTCTCTTCTTTAAGCTTGCTTGACTTCCTTTGTGGCAGAGTCGTTCATTATTACTGTCACATGTAGATGCTTCTTTCTTAAATTCACTTGCAAGATTTTATTGAGAATTTTTTTCCTATGTAATTAATTTAGAACTCTTAAAAATACAAAAGATATAGACTAAAAAAAGAACAGATGTAGCTCAGATAGCATTCCAGTGCATGGAAAACACTGAAGGAGGCTCTAAAATGCTACAGGCATGCTATTTTAAATCCAGAAGCTTACTAAGGGCTGGAGCTACATGGGGATGTAGGGGACTCTGGGTCATCTGGAAGACCATGACACCAGCCTGTGGAAGCAAGGCTGCAGTCCAGAGTTTCCAAAAGAGTGTGGAGACGAACAGACAGGAGATGCAATCTCCTCTTCAGTGACCTGGATGCAAGTAATGCCTTGGGTGTCTCCCTGCATATCATTCTTTCTGGTCCTTAGTCACTCTCAGTACTCTTCTCTGAGCCACCTTCACTGCTTCAGCATCACTTTGGCTGTATGGCTATCCAAACACTCCAAGAACATGTGCATGAGCACCAAATATGAACAAAGGCACAGTCTGCCTGGTAATGACAGATGGCAATTTGGTACTTCCTCTCATCACCTCCTCCAACTCTCGTGAGTGGCCTGTAGACAATGTCTTCCTCTCTGCACAGCCAAGAGGGAACCATATGTTGGAAGAGAATGGGGAGGCCTCACTCCTCATGGAGGTTGCAGATTTTGCTGTAACCCCCATGGCCTTTGAACTTGTGGGTCCTCTTGCCTTGTACCTGATTATCTACCACACTTTCCAGCTCCTTCTTCCAGTGTTTGCTTTCCTGTCCTGTAAGTCTGGTTTGCATTTGTGCCCAGGAGCATGGTCTTATAGTTGTCTTTTCTGAAATGCACTTTGCTTTCTCACTGCCAAACCCACAGAGCCCTCCAGAGCACTGTGTATCAGCAACCCATCATTCTTCCCCTTCTCAGTCTCTACGTAGATTGCAAATTCTGTTTGCAATAGTATTACACTTTTTTTCCAAGCCAATGATCAAATTTGGCACAGGTTGCAGTAAATTTAACTGGTAAATGCTGATATAGAATAAGATTTGTGACATTTAGTATTTAATCTATTTAATGCGTTGAAGTGCAATTGCTGCTTAAATAAAAGTATCAGATAGAACCAAATTAGAAGTCTTTTTATGCCGACATTTCTATTAAGAGCACTCAACACATACAATCTCAAAAACACCAGCAGCCTACATCAGGAAGATTAATTTACCAGATCTCTGTTTATCTTGGATTGAATGATGTTGTCATCTCCGACTTTTTGTTAATTGAAACCTATATCAACATTATTTTTCCTAAAATCAAGATGAGTCCTAGGCTTACTTAGTTGTTTTCTTCTTTAAAGTTATAGCTCCAAAATAGCTGCCTTCCTTATCTCTGGAACTACTCTAGGACTCCATAAGGTATTAAAAATAAGCCATGTGGATCCACAAGCTTTTTTTTTTAATCTTCAGATATAAGTTATCCTGATTTAGTGACTTACTAATACTTCCTTATAGCTTCAGTTTTGTATTATCCTTTAATATCTTTGCAATGAAGAATGTTTCATTATTATGAATATTTTCTAAAAAAATATATGTACTGACCAGATGTGATGTTCCATCATTGTTATTGACAGTTCCTCTATTTCAATATACAATTTTATGAGTTACTTTTGTTCATTAATATCTGCTGCTATCTGCATTTGATTCTCTCCTGTGTTCTTTTTCTTCCTTTATCAGTCTTTTACAACCTATGGCTTCCTCTTTATATTCATTGTTATCAATTTTCCTGGGTTTTTTTGTTTCTTTGTTGTTGGTTTTGTTGGGTTTTTTTTTTTTTTCTTGCATTTTACTTTGGTAAAGATGTTTTTTAATCAATGCAAATTTCTGTCCTGATTACAGGCTGCTGTTGTTAGGCTACATATATTTGTAAATAAATCTCTGTTGTTAATCACAGCTTCCTATTTATATTTTCCTCTGATTGATTTGACTTACAATTATTTTCAAGTTTGATAAATAGTCCTTTGAAAAAATCCTATACATATTTACTTGTATATGCAAAGCATACCAAATACATACATTGTGTACATAAAATGACAAAATCCTGTGTCCTGATTGCTTTTTCTAAACAAACATTAAAATGTCATTTTACAAGCAATTTCTCTTTATCTAATAATATGAGATGCAGAATTCTCTGGGTTGGATATAATGTGTTTTGAAGCATTCTTAAAATTGCAAAGACACTGAAACACTGACAGCATGAGACCACCAAAAAGTCAACAAGAGGTCACTGATCTCTACAACATCAGTTGTCATTTTCCTTGTTTATTGGAATTTGTTCAATTCTGGAAAATATCCTCCCTGGAAAGCTATTGGGCATATTTTTGAAGTTTAACACATGCTGAAGAACCTTACAGAGTGAGAATGAAAAGCCTATTTTAAAGTGAATCACTGATGCCTCCAGCACCCATCTGAAAAAAAAAGTCAGAAAAGTAGAGAAAGAGCAATTGCTATTAGTAGATATTATAAAAAAAATTTAAAATTAAGTATATGCTTAAAACCACTGCTACACTGCAGCAGGAGTGTTCAGATTATAACTTGTTCTACAGTACAGTATAACATTGATGGGTAAATAAGAGGTCAAATATATGTATATCTCACAGGGTTCACATTCATGAGCTCCTAGATTAAATGCTTGTGGTCTGCTCTCCACAGCCTTGATCTACCAAAGCACTAGGCGATCTTCAGAAATGAGGGCAAGAAAATGATCCCTCTCAATCATAGGGCTATTGCTATGTTTAAAGGTCTTACTGATTCAGGGCGATAAATAGCAGAGTAACACTGCAAGTACTAACATCCAAATTTCCATAACTAAATCCTGCCATCACTGTTTTGAAACAGTACCTGTCAGAGCTCATCAGTGTACTGACTAGCACATCTGCAACTGCTTACAAGTCTTGCACCGAGACAGTTACTCACTGAAAATGTGCCTTTGCTGAAATTAAAAATAATAGCAGATCTGATGCAGCATCAACTGCACCAAGCAATGCTCCTTGGCTTCTGGAATGAGTTTCTAGAGAAGAAGAATGGCAGAGAGTGCATGTACAAGTTTTGCCATAGAACTGTTGATAGGCTGATCTGAAGTTCAGAGTTTCGCTTCACCTGGAGAGAGAAAAGCCTCCTGCTGTGAGTGATTTACGGCCTAGAGGAAAACTAATTTTTCTAACCAAATGAATATTTAATTAATTACACAGTATGAATCAACAGCAGCAGGAGAAAGTTTCTCCTAAATAAATGGTCAGTATCAACAAGAAGGAGTAAGGATTCAAATCAGTTTCCAAGGCCCTAAAAGAGTGCCTTGATAAGCATGTGAGTTACCACACTGGAGTTGGTAAGGATCAGAGATGGGTTTTGCCTCCCATTTCTGGCTGAAGAAGGAAAAATATTAAAAGGACTGTTTAGATTAACAAGTGCAACCAATAACACTATAGGGCAGGACTGGAAAAAAAAAAAAAAGGCTTGTATAGAATCACAGAATCATAGAATTATTTTCTTTGGAAGAGACCTTTAAGATCATCAAGTCCAATCATTAAACCAGAACTGCCAAGTCACCACTAAATCATGTCCTCAGCACCATGGCTAAATGTCTTTTAAATGCCTCCAGGGATGATGACTCCGCCACTAACCTGAGCAGCCTGTTCCAGTGCTTGACAATCCTTTTGGTGAAGAAATTTTTCTTACCACCCAACCTAAACCACCCCTGGTGCAACTTGAGGCCCTTTCCCCTTGTTCTATCGCTTGTTATGTGGGAGAAAATACTAACCCCCACCTCTCTACAACCTCCTTTCAGGGAGTTGTAGAGGGTGATAAGATCTTCCCTCAGTCTCATTCTCCCTGGGCTAAACAAACCCAGTTCCCCCAGCTGCTCCTCATAGGATATGTGTGCTTTAGATCCCTGACCATTTTTGTTGCCCTTCTTTGGGCATGGTCCAAATTAATATCTCCATGTGTATGTGACCTCTTGAAGAATGTCAAAAGCGAAATGGAGGTGAGCTGCTTGCAAAGCAGAAGCAGATATAGCCCTGACCAATGTAATGAAACTGTGAGTTTGCAACCACAGCATGAGAAGTGAGAGCATGTGCAATATTACATGTGCTTTGAGGGAAGGGTCTGAGGGGCTGAAACTTCAAAGTTTCTTCTCCCGAGGAATTTGATCCTTGCTCAAAGTAAGAAGTGTGGGGGTGGGAAGAGTTAGGAGTTTTCTTCCTTTTCTCTTCTGCTCCTTAGCTTGTTTTAGGTTGAAGAAAGCAAATCAAAACCTGTGGAAGGAGTGGTGAGACACTTCCTGCTGGATCTGCTTGGCCTCAGGTAACAAAACAATGTCATGGATCATCTAATCCATGAAATTTGAAGATTAATGGAATAAGAGGCTGAGGTTAGCCTCCTGTTGTGCAGCACTAGTGTCTCCCTTTCAGCTAGATATGCTATAATAAGCCCCCACAAGCCCTCCCTCTTTGAAGAATGCTCTATGATTTTAAATCTTTCAAGACCACAGACTAACTTGAGGAATGTTCAATGAAGACAATTTATTAGCTCCTAAAACATGTGAGGTATAAACATAGAGTCAACCAAGGTGGTTATGCAGAAAATAGCAAAACCCTAAACGACATTTAAAAGCAAGCCAGAGTAAAACCATTTTGGGGTTTCTCTCTTTTACAAAATGTAGATGGTAAAGACCAGTTAATGCAAGAATTAAACAATATATACTGTTGATTAAGGAAGGACAAAAGTAAAAAAACTATTTTCACGGGCCTGTTGAAAATACCCAGCACTACTGCCAGATGCCCCAAGGTAGCACTGCTTTGCTTGGAAGCCAGCTGGACCCCTCTGAGCAAGGTCACTCTCCCAAACTGTGCACTGGGGAGCATCTGGTGGGTAAAGCACTACCAGCTCAGGAATGCTGCTCTCCTGCAGTTCTGTTTTCCCAGTTGTCAGCTCTGTTTATAAATTGTCCACTTATAGCAAATCCAGCACCTGCTACAGACACCTCAAGCTGCCAAATGCTTGACTGTATCTTAAAAGGAGCCTTTCAATGCTTTATTCTGTCATGCTTGATTATATGGTTAAAGCAGGTTTCCAGAATTTCTGAGGAAAAGTTTAGGCTGTTGTGAACAAACTGGAGAAACCTCTATAATTGCTTTTGGGTAGACCCGTGTATGGGTAGATGTATAGTGTTAACTTTCAGAATAAAATAACACATCCACTGGCCCTTTAATATACCACCCTCTGTAAATATAGTACATTTACCTTTTACACAGCACTTAAAGCTGAATTTAGAAAAAAAAAAAACTAAAACCAAGTAATAATAAAATAAACCTACTGAATCTTTTACTGTTTAGTTTGACTGATTTGCAATTTTGTTATTACTAGAATATGATGATTGCAAGGAGCAAACACTCAGTTAAAGGCAACAAAAAACAGAAAAGATCACGTCAACCCTATTGCTCATCCCAAGAATAGTCCAAAACACAGGCTGGCTGTGAATACAACCCACCTTCTGCTGAAAAAGCAAAGCTCTGAGGAAAAATCTAGCCGCCAGTCTATATGGAGATTCCAGAGTTGCTAGTAACCAGCTGAGGGGAAAGCTGAGGCCAGTGCATCTTTGGCCAAAGGAGGACTCCTTGGACATAGCACGATGCAAGGACTCTTGGGTTTTTGGAACTCATTCATCCTCCCCTGTGGCCAGAAATAGATTCAAATTCTTGACCCTCAGGCATAGTATAATTAGCTCATTTATTTATCTGGACTTTTGGGGAGGCCTCAGATGCACAAGGGGTGACTGGTGATCAGAGATTAATGAATTTTTTTTGGGGTGGTTGCTTTTTACTGAGGTTAGTGATTCGCTTCTGCATTTCTTGCATTTTGTGTGGTGTAACTGGAATAACTTGAGGCTGTCAGAGTACGACATGGGCTTTCCTCATGTAGCCAAATCAGTATTCATACAGGGGTGAATGAAATATGACTTCAAATGCCTTGAATGTTATAGGTTTCTCATTCTCTCTGGACTGTTCACCTCATTTGCTCCAGTGCAAAGTTGACCCAAAATGTTACTGAATAAAATTTCTCAAACAATAGCTGCCTTTTACCCAGGTCAGGCAGATTGCACAACTCATCGATGATCCTAGCCCACAAGCTCAGTGGTGCTGCCTTGCAGCTGGACCACACTAACTCAGGAAGGGTCTTCACACCATGAGTGGGTGGTCCTGGTGGTCTGTCTTCAGGGAAGCTGGCAGCCAGTGATGCTGAAGAGCAACAGCCTAGAAACACTTCATTAATTTGTGAAGCTCACTGCCCCAAGATAAAAAGAGGTCAAGTGCTCAAGAGGACTCCAAATGGATTAGCTTTTGTACTGCTCCTGCAAACTTCTAATTGTACTTGACATTCACAGACAACAGCAGAGAAACCTTCCCATTATAAGGCATTATCCAACCTTTCCTGGAGTTGAGGAAAAAAAGACCAAAAAAAATTGTCCCAGCATTTTCTCAGGAGCAACTGACAAGGTCTAGTAAAAGAGGAACAGTTCACCAGAGAGACACTACTGCCATATGGCCACTCCCAAGTGCCTCCTGGCTTGCTGAGTGTTAAGCACAGGAGAAGTGAACATTGTTGCAGCTAAACAGGAAGTCCTCATCACTTCTTGGTTGGCCCAGGAGATGATGACTGCAAATTATCAGCAAAAGCTGGAAGCCAGGCTTTAGTGAGATAAGGCTTAGTGCAGTGTGGATGAGGTAGGCTGGCATGACCAGTCACAGCAAACCTGACTGCTTGCACCTCGTGGCAGTGGTGGCAGCATCCTGGGCCCTTTGCAAGGGAAGGCAGGGAGCTGGGAGCTGACTCCTGACTCAGTGCACATCTACCATCAGATTCCTGACCACAGGCCCAGGCTCAGGCACATTCTTTCCAAAACACTAGTAAAATGGTTCAAAATACATTGGTATGGACTTTGTTATTAGCAGTTTGTTCTTTGCACCTAAAATCAGATGCACTTGCATAATTTCTGGGAACAATATGAAAGAAAACAATATTTATCAGGTTTCCCAGATACTACTTAAAGAATTGAATAATACTGTTTTAAGCATATGACCCAGACCTTAACACACAGTTTCGAAATATCCTTTCCTCGATATTTATTATGCAAAAGAGATCTAAAAATAAAATCAAAGATTTGAAATACAAGCCTTTGATGCGCTAAATTGACCCATGTCTAATTTTGTTCCAGTTAATCTGAAAAAGCTTTAAATTGAACACTTTGTCTCCAATTTTAATGTTATTCACCTTTGTGGTTACATTTGCAAAACAAGGTATTGTAAGAATACAATACAAGGTGCTTTAAGAATATGAGCTCACTGGTAGACCAGTCTTTCATGCCACAAATTTGCTTTTCAGACTTCACAAATCATTTCTAAGCACTTAGAGAGGCCTAAAAATACTTTTTCTGAGCATGGATTAGTAGTCAAGAGAGATTAATCAGATCTAAATTCACCTTCTCCTACCAAATATAGGAAAAGGGAATCTTTGAAACACAGGAACAGATGAAAATAGTTGTCAGTAAAGCAGGAATCACTACTCACTTTACAGCTTTAGGTGACTATCAAGCTGAAATAGGAAGCCAGAAAGTTTTCACTTCATCAGTAACACTTAAGTCTACTACCCTACTTCTAGTACTCCTTTGCCTGTGGATCATTTCCGATGAACTGATTTCTTTTCTTTTGTTTTAGTACTGGTGATTAACATTCCTTTCTCAATAAAATCCTGAAATACTCAATACAGACCTACAATGGTGTTAAATCCTAGTCATCAGTGAAGTCGTTCAGAAAATGCCCATTCAGGTGTAATGATAGAGGTAAAAATATTTATAAGAGCTTAGAAACCTATTTTCAAATTAGGTTAGCTCTCAAATGCACATCAGCATTTTCTCCCAGATCTTCAGGACAGCTCAAAAAGTTGCATGTGAGGAGTTTTTTGGAACGTGGCCATCAGAACCACTGTAAGAGTGGTTAGGTGTTGAGTAAGCACTTCTGGAAGTGCTTTCAAGTTGTGTCTCAGGGCTAAGTAGGGGACAGTATGACCTACTTCAAAAATTTGACCCACTGCACAGGGAGAATAGAAAATACAGTGAAAGTCAAGCAGTAAATGCAAGCATCAAACAATACAACTGTACACAGGGTATTGTTAACATTCACTGCTCTGGTAGTCATTATATTGGAATGGATTTATGATGGAAATACGCTGAGGAAATCATTATATCTACCTGGATGTTGGTGACTTTCATCCAACAGGCAACCAGTGACAGAGAAAAAATAATTGCTGCAGGCTTGAGGACATTCACATTTTCAAGGCTAAGTTTTTCCTGTGTTTAGATATTTGAGAGAACACAGTTCTACTTGTCACATTGTACTGACATGACAGATACCTGCACTCATGCCACACATCTTGTGCAGGCATGTAGTCCTTAACAGAAGCCACAGCTTTTGGCTCCAGTCAATAGTACGTGCATCTCAACACATTACTTTTGTTTACTGTCTTGGCTGAGAGTCCAACCTTTGGGTCACTGAGGTGATACTGCACACAACATACTTTCCTGTATTTGGTAACACTAGTTTTTCTCACAAATCAGTGCTAAGTACACGTTTAATCTTCATATTCCATATTTTCCTATGTGCATCTTAGAGAATGACATCGTATATCACCTATGTATGCTGACCTGCAATGCTCCACTGACCTCTAATATTTCTTCAGTGTCAGTTGCAAGGAATTTGCTGATAATATCCGGCCTTTGATGTGTAGCTTCACTAAGCAGAGAAGTTTCTGTGCAATTTGTCACACTTCATTGCTGAGTGTATTTCAGACCATGCTTTGGAACAGGTAGCCTCACTCTTCAAATCAAATCTCCCCTGAATTTTGCTTGACATGTTTTTAACCTCAAGAATTAATATCCTCATTGTCATAACTTTGTCATCCTTTTCTCTTACTACAGCCCAGTTTCATGCTGTGCTATATTTTCTCCTCCAGTCTGTATGGGAATACTGCATCTAATAATATAAAACTTGCTTAACTTCAACTTTCCTTGAAAGCAACAAGGAAAGAATCAGGCCTGAGTTGCCCACAAGAACAGAGACAGCCAAAAAATTAGCAATATGCAACACACCTCAAAATGATGCACAAACGGTTCCCATGAAACTAAGTGGCTCTTTTTAAAGAAACAGGATAATTAAAATTGCAGCACACAAACAAGGCAGAAGTTTCAGCAGCTTTCCTTCACCGAAGTGCTCAGCTTGAAGACTAAAAGTAACAACAAAAGAACATCACCAGAAATAGCTCTGGTCTCACTGTCTGAGATCAGGGCATAGCTTGTGAGATCAAGATCTTCGTTACATTCTTTGCCTCGTTCTTTAACAAAAAGACTAGATATCCTCAGGACAATTGGGCTCCTGATTTGGTAGGAATGGATGGAGAGCAGAATACCGCTCCTGTAATCCAGGAGGAAGTAGTTAGTGACCTGCTGTGCCACTTAGATCCCAACAACTCCATGAGTCTGGATGGGATTTATCCCAGGGTGCTGAGGGAGCTGGTGAAAGACCTGGCTAAGCTGCTCTCCATCATTTATCACCAGTCCTGGCTAACCAGGAGGTCCCAGATGACTGGAGGTTGGCCAGTGTGACTCCCATCCATAAGAAGGGACGGAAGGAGGATCTGGGGAACTACAGGCCTGTCAGCCTGACTTCAGTGCCTGGCAAGGTTATGGAGCAGATCATCTTGAGTGCCATCAAGCAACATATAGAAGACAATCAGGCAATCAGGCCTAGCCAACATGGGTTTAGGAAAGGAAGGTCCTGTCTGACCAATCTCATATCCTTCTATGACTGGGTGAGGGGAAGGCTGTGGATGTGGTTTACCTCGACTTTAGCAAAGCCTTTGACACAGTCTCTCACAGCATCCTCCTGGAAAAGCTGGCAGTCCACAGCTTGGACAGGTGCACCCTTTGCTGGGTTAAAAAGTGGTTGGATGGCCAGGCCCAGAGAGTGGTGGTGAATGGTGCTGCATCCAGTTGGCGTCCGGTGACCAGTGGTGTACCCCAGGGATCAGTAC
>WTSP01023766.1:972-30870 GCA_025331215.1 Actenoides lindsayi
GGCACAGTGCTGCACCCTGAGGTGTGGGCAGCTGTCCCTGCACTTAGCCATAGGTACCCCCACCCAGTCTGACTCAACTGATGTGTATTTTATAATGCATGAGAAAAATAGGATTTCTTTGATTTAAAAAAAAATGATTGAAAAATAAAAGACTCAAACCCAGAACCAAGAAGCCGATCCCCCCTGAGGAGGAGGAGGAGGTGGCTGGCTAGCTGTTCTCAAGGGCATCCCACCTGCAGCACAGTGCTGCCCTCCCCCTCCCCAAAACTACACCTCCCACTGTAGGTAAACAGCAGATTAAATGTAAAAACTTAAAACGTTGACTTCAGAAAGTCCCTTAAATTTAATTATTTTTTAGGCTACCTTTCATGTTACGTCCTGTAGCTAGACACACGTGAATAGAAAAAAACAGTACAGTTAGTGTTAAAGGCAAACAGCGGAGACCCAGAGTGCTACCCCAGTGCTGCCTGCTCCTCCCACCCTATCCCATCCCCTCCCAGTCCAGTCCCCCCTCCCTGCCCACTGCCCCGGCCAGAAGCCCAGCCGCCGGGAAGGCCTGTTTGAGCCCAGAAATTTTTTTTTTTCTTTTTTTTTCTATGAATAAAATAAAACCAAAGCTTGTTAGGCAAAAATAAAACGAGTGTCCCCCCGAGTCCCGCGAACGCTCCGGTGCGGCGGGCACAGCTGGGGAGGGCCTGCTGGGGAGCGGGCTGGGCTTTGGGCTTCCCGGCTGGCGAGGGGGCTGCCGGCCCACAGACAGCACTGGCGTGGAGCTGGAGGCCCCTTCTCCCCCCCGAGAGCCTTCTGTTCATTAAGGGGGAACATAGGGCGGCGGGGACCTGTACGGGGTCATGTTCTTCGGGCGGGGGCCTTTCCCCTCCATGGGTGCGGTGAAGGGGGGGGGAGGCTGGTAGGGCGGCGCGTTGGGGTCCTCATCCCGCAGTGGCGTGTACTCCCCAATGGTGTCCTGGTTGAGCGGCGTGGTCTCCGGCATGTTCTGGTTGGGGTACTCCGGGGGGGGCAGCGGGGCTTTCTCCTCCTGGAGGATGAGGGGCATGCTGGAGCTCGGCGGAGGCTTGGAGTCGTCCAGCTCATCGGCGAAGATGATGGGCACGCCCTTCTTGATGAAGGTGGCCTGGTCTTCAATGGTCAGCTTCCCTTTCCTCTTCTTGCGGTAGCAGATCATGGCGATGATGCCGGC
The DNA here is from genome assembly GCA_025331215.1 of Actenoides lindsayi. Classification (NCBI taxonomy): domain Eukaryota; kingdom Metazoa; phylum Chordata; class Aves; order Coraciiformes; family Alcedinidae; genus Actenoides; species Actenoides lindsayi. The sequence goes on from WTSP01023766.1 coordinate 2,174, forward strand.
CACAAGGAGGATGGCGGCCACCACCACGGCAGGGATGACGGTGTGCAGGTACACGTCGTCCTCGCTGCTCTTTTCAGGGTCTTTGCCTGCCGCCACTGTTGGTGTCGCCTCGGAGATCACCCTGCCATCCTTTGTCACAGGGATGAACTGGATGTGCCTGCAGCTGCCGGAACCAACCACTGACACATTCAGAGGCTTGAACTCAGGCTGCATGACGTTGGAGAAAGCCGGGCTCGGTCCACCAGAGTCATCCGCAATTTTTTTGCTCAAAGTCCTGATCTGCTCCCGGGGGCAGGGCTCCAGGGGCAGCGTGTTGTTCGTCCACTCCACCACAATGGAGCCTTTGGCGATGTTCTGCACCGTGATGGTGCTGCTGTTCCTGTCTCCGAAAGCTAGAGCCAGCTTCTTCACCAGCATGATCTTCTTATTGATGTCGTTCACCACTGCATTGTGGTCCCCTTCCAGCCTGGCCTTGAACTTCACTGGAGACTTGTCTCCGTGTGGGCGTTTGTGGACATGGATTTCAAAAGCATCCACAGCGAAGAGCCCGCCTTTGTCGGTCGCGTACATGAAGTACTCGTGCTTCCCGATGTGGCTGTGGTCCGGCATGCCGTACATGAGCTGGCTGGTGCTGTTGAACTGCACCCATGAGTTCTCCTCTATCATCTGCTGCTCCTTCAGCTTCAAGGTCAGCTGCAGTTTGTCCGTGGTGGTATCTTCCTTGTCATAGAAGGTATCCGATGGTATTTTAACCTCGAAGTAGGTGCCTTCCCACGCATCGACCCTGTCGATGTGGTTCGTCAGCTTGGGTGGCTCGTTTGGCTCCCAGGGCCGGGGGAGCCCACTGGCTGTGGTGCGTACGCGGCCTGGCGGGGAGGCTGTGGTCAGCTTGGAGATGGGAGATCTGGTGGTGCTGGGAGGCTTTGTCGGACGGGGTGTTTTGGGTCTTCGAGTTGGCCTTCGTGTTGTTGCTGTGGAGGAATCTGTCGTGGATGGCGTGGCTGGCTTCAGAGTGGAAACTCTGGGTTTTTTGGTGGTAGTTGTGGGTGGAGTGATCACCGCGGTGGGCTCTACGTACCCAGGCATTGTGGGGCGAATTGGCACAGAGGCCGTGCCGGTGCCTTCTGCTACCCTGGTTGGCTGGATTGGTCCCAGTGTGGGCGTCTGGACGATGGGGCCCCTTGTTCTGATGGTGACCGTGGGCTTCCTCGGCAGTGGTATGGGCTCCCGGACAGGGGGTGCTGTTGTTTCTGTGGGAGGCGCAATGGCAGGTGATGTCGGGGTGGGGACGATCCTGGTTGGCGGTTCTTGTGCGGCAGTGGTGGGTGGCCCGATGGCCGTCAAAGGCGTTGGGGTGGCATTGATCTGCCGCCGCATCCTCTTTGGGAGGTGAGGTTTCTTGTTAGCAATGTGCCAGCCAACAACAGGATATCCAAGGCGGGCAGACATGGTTCCTTCCTTAGCTGGAGCCTCCACCTTGCTGATGTTGGGGACACTGTTTTGGCTCAGAGAACATCCCAGTTTCCATGAGAGTAAGGCCCCATTTTCCACCACCTTCTTTGCATTTCCCGGTCCAGCCATGAAGGCTGACATGTCAAAGAGTCTGTTATTTACAACAGGAACCAACTTCATGTTATGAAGTTCTACCTCCGAGAAACTTCTCATTCTGTTTAAGAGTTCAATCCTCTGCTTTGGTGTCATTTTTGTTAAGTCGGCATCCAAAATGACAGTCAGGATAGTGACCGGCTCTTCCGAGCTGCACACGAACGGCGCTGCGTCACCCGTGTCTTGGATGGCCACTCGCACCGACTGAGGCTCGTTGTGGTCTTCTTGGTGGACCTCAACAGAGAAGACGTTTGCGGTCTGTGGCACGTAGCTCCCGTTGGGGAAGGGCTGCAGCGTGGTCACCGAGATGTAGTGGACACCCTTGTCTGTGTCAAGGGGCAGCCCTTCCAGGGAGCTGCTCTCTGCGTTCCAGTGTAACCAAGAAGGCAAGGAATCCTTCCCAGCTTCGGAGATCTACCAAATAAGAGACAGAAGAAAGTGCTTTTAGAAGGACAGCATTAAGACAGGTTCTAGCAGCAATAATGCTTAATTTAAAGGATTAAAGAAAAAAGTCTGAAGCATAACAACTGGGGAAGGAACATCCTGACTGGAGCGGGTCAGACCATGTCTCCTCCTCTGCATGGTGGCAAGGATGAGCTCTGCAGGGTACACTGGTCCCAAAGGATTTAATGGGCCATGGGAGGTCATAAAGTTCTGCAAAGGTCCCTCGCCTGCAGATACCAGGTCTTCAGCACTGCTGTGCAATTACTAAGCAAATGTGGTTCATCTTCTCTGAGGACAGAAGAGTTTGTGTCACAGGGACAGCTGCGAAGCTGAGGGTGAATTACACCATACAGCAGAGCCCACCCAACAACTGCCCTCATATAGAATCATAGAATTATTTTGGTTGGAAGAGACCTTAAAAATCAAGTCCAACCATTAACCCAGCACTGCCGGGTCACCACTAAACCATGTTCCTCAGTACCCTACCTCCAGGGCTGTTAAGCCCCACTAGGGATGGGGGAATCCACCACTGCCCTGGGCAGCCTGGGCCAGGCCTTGACAACCTTTTTGGGGAAGACATTTTTCCTCATGTCCAAAGTCAACCTCCCCTGGTGCAACTTGAGGCTGTTTTCCCTTGTCCCATCGCTTTTTCCTTGGGAGAACAGACCAAACCCCACCTTGCTATAAGCTCTGTTCAGGGAGTTGTAGACAACAAGGTCTCCCTGCCGACTGGGCCCGATTGCCTGGCTGTCCTCTATGTGCCACATGATGGCACGCAAGATGATCTGCTCCACAACTTTCCCCACACAAGGTCAGACTGACAGGTCTATAGTTCTGCCGATCACCCCTCTAGGCCTCCTCATAGATGGGCATCATGTTTGCTAACCTCCAGCCAACTGGGACTTCCCTGGTTGGCCATGACTGCTGATAAGTGATGGAAAGTGGCTTGGGGGAGCTCTTCCCACTCCCTCCTCTCCCATCTCTGCCACCTCACTCCTTTCTTCACCTGATCATGCTCTGCAAGCCCATTGCTCTAGCAGCTCAGCAGAACACACATTTTCACTGTTAACTTTCAGCCCCAGCAGCCAGGCTGAGACAGAGGGGCCACAAGCTGGTAAACTATAGCCAGGAGTCCCCTGCCTGGCTGGACTCCACCAGCTCTCAACAAGCAGCAGTAAATCCCAAGAGATACTTAAAACATGGCATGTCCTCCTGCACTGGCACAGACCACAGGCACCTCAGGACTTCAATGCAGTATTTACTACCTCCTGTAGGTCAACAGCAACACTTTGTCTCCAATTAATCCATCTATGCCTTGCTGAGCCCACCCTCCTCTTCCAGCTTCTGCTCTGCTTCCAAGACAGCCCAGGTCCAGACCCTGCAGCTCTCCCAGCCATTTTGCTTGTGCAGAGAAGACCCTGGTACTCTCTGAAATGTCACCAGCATGGCTGACACCTTGCTAAGGAGCTCCCCACCCCATGCAGGGGAAAGCCACGTGTGTCAGAGCTCAGGGGACTCCTACCTGGGCTGTAGCTGAGGGTGGATGCAAGCCCCCAAACCCTCCATTCTCAGCAGCTGATGTCTGTTTGTCTGCACTACAGCTGCTCACTACAGCCTCCTGCTAATCACGAGGCACAGCAGAGCTGCTCAGGCTGCACAGTGGAAGGGGTGACAGTGCCAGCTTGGCAGGCTGTGACATTTCCCGGGGCTGTAGGTACCCCATGTGAGTAACTTGAGCTTTATCACCTCCCAGAGTCAGGAGCTATTTGGAAAGTGCCCTGGCTGGGCCTTCCAGAGCTTTGCACAAGGTGTCTCTCCTCTACATTCAGAGGAAACAAGATGTTTTGGGGCTCATGGAGAAACATTCAGCAATCTGGTCACGGCTTGGGGCTTGCTCAGTCCAAAGCAGAGCTCCAGCTCTCCTCCTGAAAGGGATGCTTTGGTTACTCTGAAATTCTGTAAAAGCTCATACATATTTCATAATTTATCCAAACACAAAGCTGGGTGAGGAGCTTCATAAGGAAATGTGCCTGCCAGGAGTGACGCAGTGTCCAGCAGTGGGTGCAGAGATGGGGCTGGACTCTCCAGACCTGTCCAACCACAGGTCCTGCTGGGGAAAGCCCCGGGGATGGACAAAGAGCGATGTCTGGTGCTGATGATCAGACAAGAGTCCTGGGTACCTATCTTACGTCTCCCAGCTGCTGGCAGGAATTGGGCAGCATGAAGAAATGAAGAAGGGCTCACAGACCCTCCACTGTGGGTTTTGGCACACTGAAGGGGCTCTGGATGCACAGGTCTGCAAGGATAATTCAGAACCTGAAAGTCTTTCAGCGAGAGCAGCTTCTGTGAAGGAGCTGCAGAGGGTTTCGGCCATGACCACATGGGCAAAACCCTCATTCCTCTCCTCAGCAAAGGATGAGCACTGCTTTTGGCCAGCCTGGACAAGCTGGAGAGCACGAGACACACACTGGGTATAGTTTATAGAGCAGGGTTTAAAGTTTTCAGCACAGCTTTTAGTTAACTCCTCAGCAGCAATATCCAAGAGCAGGAAATTAAGATTCCTGCTTACATCAGCTGAAGAAAGTCACCCCCAGGGCCCTACACCCCCATGTACCCCACCCGAACTGAGGCGATGAGACATGAACATCCTTTCACTCAGCCTTGCTGTTTACCCACGTCTGGCAGAAAATGGTGGGTTTTGGCAGGGTTGCTGTGTGCACTCAACCCTCCCGCCCCAGCAACAACAGGAGCTGCTTTAACCTCAGCTGGCCCAAAGGAAAAGCAGCCCTTCACCTGAGAGGAGCCCAGAGAGCTAAGCTTCCCTCCTGTAGGAACAAAAGACCAAACTGTTCTTCCTTGGCATCTCTCCTGCCAAGAAAGAACAAAGGCCAGGGCTGCTCCTGCCCAGCCAGAAGAAGGGCTGACCTGCACTTGTGTTGCTTTAAAAAAAAAGGGTAATTTCATCACACCCTCTAAAAACTGAGGTGCCAGGACAGTGCCCGGTACAGTCCAGCATTTACATTAGCAGGAGCTGGTTGGTGCCACTCTTTATCCCCTTGTGCCAAAATTAGCCGCTGACCTGCCCACTGAAGAGGAGGAAGGGCAGGGCTGGGCACAAGTCAGGAACAGAAACATGAGGAGGCAGGACAAAGCCACAGCATTACTGAGGCTTACACAATCAAGAAGAATTAAAACTTTAATAGTGAGCAGTGAAACGCACGCTGAATGTGTAATTTCAGGCTACACTTGGAACAAATCTTCCCCTTCTGTGCACTCTGCGAAAGCCCTTAATTACCAGATCTCACACTCCATGCAGAGTTTTCCTGTGAGCCCGGGTTTTCTGCTGCTCCCTCCTCCTCCCCGGGCATGGCACATGACTTGAGAAGCAGACATACAAGCAGCGTTACCCTTAATCTCATGTCACAAGGCGATTCTTTCTTCAGTCATGTTTGATAGCCAAACTCACCTTTGGAAAGGTGGCCAACCCTGTCTGCTAAAAGGCCAGTCTGAATATTGCTCCTTGGAAAACCATTTTTAACCTACAGTTTACACGTGAGCTCATGTTTTTAAGGGCCCATGATAGGAAATGAAGCTGCAGCTAGACAGATTCACACTGAAAACTAGGCTCTCCTGAAAACCAAAAACAGACCAGACATCACCTACTGGGACAACTTGTTCTAGCAGGGATGCGACAGCTGCAAAACATTTATAAATCCACTGAAACTTGATTTAAAAAGAGCTGAGCTAGTTCAGCTGTATGCAGCCTGTGAGGAGATGCGGACTGTTCCTAAGGGTTCTGCAAGAGGTGATTAAGAAAATCAAATTCCTGTGTATTATGCCTGTGAAGCCCCTGAAGATGCCTGTGCCTCCCCTGGGAAATCTCTGGGAAGGCAACAAGTCACAAGTGTTCCGTGCCACAGCTCTGCTTTCAACACAGCTCCTGCCCTGGCAGAACAGTTCATCTGCAGCCACATGGCAAAGGGAGAGCCCAGCAAGATTAGAGTGGCTAATCAAAGCAGTTATGGGGCTGAATAAACCCACTTGTTCCTAAATGAGCATGCACCAATTCAGCCCTTGGTGTGGGTTTGTCCTGGTCACTGGTATGACAGGTTGCTGTGGTGTTCATGGTGGTGGTGAGCCCTAGACTCTCTTCTGGCAATGTTTCCTACAAATATTGCCTCAAAGGGTATTTGTTAAGGCTATACCTAGTTAATGATTTGGGATCGCTAGTTTTCATGTAAGAAGTTTCCCAGTTTTCTGTGTAGGCAATAAATATCATCCCTAAGCCCTGCCATTTCCCTCAAGGGGTCTGGTTTCAAAATAACTCTTCCGTTGCTCAAGACACACACACAAAAAAGGCTGTCTTTGTTTTGCCATTATTTTAGATAACTGTAAATGAATGCTTATCAGCTAAAGATTACACAAGCCTGGCAGTGTACTGGACACTGTTAAAAAATTAGGCATGTTTGCTATTTCAAATACATACACCGGTCTGGCTGGGTTTGAAGACCTTGCTCACAAAGTCCTTTCAGCTATACATGGCCTGTTATTTTTAGGCTAGCCAAGAGCAGTCAGTGCATAAAAGAAGATAGCTTGGATTGAGCTGTTTTTTTTAAACTTAGATCTTGAAGCCCTGTAGCCAACAAGACAAAGATAAGCAAAGGAGCAGTGAGCAAAACTGCTGCCTCCAAGGGAATTCAGGCATAAAACTGCATTCTTGCCTACAAGAGTGCCCTCTAATCTTCCAAGTGTTTAGTCCTCCTCCCAATGAATCCTCCAAAGAGGCAGCGAGTCCTTCGTCAGGAGACGTGTACTGCAGGATCCTGCCCCAGGTCTCCCTTTGGCACACCACTATGAATCTTTCCAGATACCTGAGGGGATCTCCCCAGTCTATGATGCCAGACCTTCCCTTGGGCAGCAGCAGCAGCCAGGGACTCACTCTGCTCCTTCCTGCACTCTTTCAAATCCCTCCTAAAAAACCCCGACTGCTTTTGGGCAGAGGTGAGCATGGATACCGCTGCAGCTCTGCCAGATCTCCCACCGCCCCCTTCCCCTCCCTGTGTCCAGCTGTTGCTGAGAGACGGACCCTGTGCCAGGGATTTCATCTGGAGTATAATTACTGGTGACAATTGACTGTACAACAGACTGCCCTTCTGGGTTGTTCCCTCAGCAGTACCCTAAGGCAGACGGCCAGCGACGGGAACAGCCCGGCGGAGCCCTCTCTAAGGCGGCACAGCCGGCAGAGCTGAACTGTGCTCAGCCCCCTGACCTAACCGCGGTTAAACCAAACCTGCCGCGCTCAGCTTGCTGCAAGCAACTAACCAGCGGGCAGGGGAACGAAAATGGAAATTCAAACGCAATTCAAATGCAAATACAACTGCAGAGGAAGAGTCAAACCTAAGCTGTTTGCCTGAGCCCCAGCTTCATCTTAACCCCTGCTAATGCGGCAGCACCGGGCAGTCTGGTCAGCACAAGCAAGAGGCGGTCCCAGCCCCAAACCCGCCAAGCAGGCAGGCAGACTTTGCGGTGCCTTGTCCTGCACAGGTTGGACAAGTGGTGGGAGAGACATCGGTTTCAGATCAGTCCCAGTGCTGCCGGAACCACCGGCACTGTGGCCGTTGCTGGTGCTGGCACAGCCAACCTGGATCCAAGTGATGAGAATGTGGGGTCTGCCAGCTCCAACTCAGAGGATGGAGTCCTCATTTTGGGAGGCAGGCTCTGCCTATGAGCCCATGAGGTGCATTCCTCTTCTTCATTGACACCAAGATAGAGCCAGTGACTGCAGGCAGAGGGTGGGCGTGCATGAGGCCAGACTGTCCAGGAACCATGGCCCCAGGCAGGTCCTGCTGCTGCACAGGGTCAACGAACGTGATGATGGCTCAAGGCAGGAAAACTGGACAACCCTCAGACCACAACGGCCATGAATCTTTGGCTCCAGGGAACAGCCCTGACAAAGAGGCTTGCCTGTCTGCAACCAGATGATGACACAAGAAGGAGCCTCCAATCTTACAGCACCCTTCCTTTCCTCAAATACATCAGAACCGCAAACTAGGACATCAGATGGGTCTTGCCTAGAAACTCAAGTCCCAGAAAACAGTGATGAAAAGAGGATGGGTACTTCTTGGAGCCTTCATCTCACCGGGCACAGCTACAGTGCCACTGCATAGTGCTGTGCTATGGGAAAGTTCAGTCTGAAGAAAGGAAAGTTGCATTTCCTTGGTAGAGTGAGCAGGGAGGAATCACAGCACACAAGCTTCCCTGCAGAGGGGACTGCAATACCTGCCAGACTTTTGGGATATCCTCAGCAGACAGTGCTCTTCTGAGCTGCTGTGTGCCTTGGACAATAGGCGCAGGAACTCATGGACAAAACCAAGCTCCTCCAGGTCATTTCATGCAGATGGGTGTGCCCCTGAAAGTCTAAAAACAGCCCAGAGACTTCACTGGCCCTCAGAAGTACGTCAGCCTTGGTGACCTGAGTCTTCATTACCAGCAGGAGCTCACCACGTCTGTTCAGAGACCGAAAGCTATATGGGAACAGCCAGTAACTGGCACTTCCTTTGTGCACAGGGTAGGTCAGGACAGTTAAACTAACTGCGCGTCAGCTGGTCCCAGCGAAAGCCCTGCAAAGCTCTTCCTGCACGTCTCAGTGTACCGAAGCTATTGCCTTAGAAAACCCAAACCTTTCAGCTTGGAAAGCAGAGCTAAGGGACAGCAAGGCTGCAGAGGCTGCACCACAGGTCCTGGCCCTCACCTTCAAGTTCAAACTCTGGTCTCTGAAGGAGCAGGTGGAAAAGCTACTTGAAGTAGCTGCTCTACTTTTACACGCTTGTGAAAACCCAAGCGAGAAGTTTACGTGTCTGCTGCTAATCTACATTTTCCAGCCGCTATGGGCAAGTGAAGCCTCACGCACAGCAAGTGACCCCCCTCCTCCGGCGATGCAGGCGCGGGGCTGTGCTGTGCAGACGCAGCCAGCCTGAGGAGCTGTGCTTTGTCTCACAGTCTTCTTCACCATCGTTAAAATGGCTTTGCAACGGTGCGGGCTGGGCGGCTACGCCCAACTCATGCCATCCTCGCATAGTCTTACCATGACGGCTTCTTTTCCAGATGCGCCTCTGTGTTTTGCTATAAGGGCACTATTCAGCGTCCCACACTGCTTGGGCAAGGGAACACAACAGCTGTTTCACTGGGAGGTCACTACAAAACATTGAGTGTCCCAAGAAATCCTCCTTTCATCCGTCCATGCAAGCAGCTTGGAAGGATTTGTTTAGCCTTATTGTTGGAGCAGGAAGGCACAGCCCGCCCGCGCCAGGGCTGGGGTCAGCATGGGCTGCCCACACCCTGCTTTCTCCCTTGTTCGGCGGGCGAGCGCGGGGCAGGGAAAGCCTCAAACGGCTTAGGAAAAAAAGTTCAGTTGGGCTCTGCTGTCAGTGCAACTTTTTATAAGTGAAAGGCCAAAGGGAAGCAAAAATACCACATGGCAGGGATGCCAAGTGCTGGGGGTTTAGTGCTGCTGCCGTACAGCTAACCAGCCCCAGCAATTTATTCCTGCCATCAGCAGATTGCTGGAAAGCTGGCATTCAAGATCACGGCAGGGAAAGGCGAGACGGGTCCTGCAACCTCAGGTCGACTCCTTCGCAGGATTCTCCTTACTGCTGCATTCCTCAGTCTCCCCGGATGCTCAGAGCAACAACCCGTAGGAGCAGGACAAAACAAGGAACTTCCCTGCCCATCTGAAAAGCCAGTTTATAATTAGATTGAGTCACATTTTCCACTCCTCCAAACTCAGAGCTTGTTACTAAGCGTGCACTGAAAATGCCAAATTCCCTGACTCGGTCTCGCTGCAGGATAGAGATAAGCGGCCCCCTCGGCCCCCCAGCAGAAATCTTATCAGCTCATCCTATCACCAAGATTGCAGCATGGCAGCTAAGCAAAGCCCTGCCCAAGTTGTCCCTTGCCTGGACCCGTTCCAGGTGCTGCCACTGATCCCCGCGCACTGCCCTGTAAATAGCAGCTGTTGCTACACCTTCTTGTTAGTGAAAGAAAACTGGGGACCCCGGGGACGAGGGGAAGCTCAAATGCTTTGACGCAGAGAGCCTTTCAAGATACCCAGCATGATGAGACAGCCCTCCAGGAGCACTCATTGCTCGTCTTCCTCCTTTGAGAAATGCCACTTGAGTAAACTCATATTGAGTTAAAACTCTTTGAAATAAGGATCAATGCAAGAGAAATAATAATAATAATAAAATAAATCAGTAATTTGAGTTTTTCTTCCCTGTAACTGAGTGTGTGCTGGCATCGTGAGCTGGCTGTCGACATCCAGTCCTTTGCTTCAGGCTCAGAGGAGGGCTGAGGTGTACAGCACAGCCCTGGCAGCAGGTACTCAATGTCAAGATTCCTACAACCCAATCTCCACATATCCTGTTTATAAAACAAGGTCCCTGAAGTCTGATAAGAGTAAAGCTGTTCAATAAAAGCCACTTCAACAGATGGCGACTAGAACAACCATTGGAAAATCAGGCTCCTGCTTGGAAGGCAAGACTCCTTTTTACCCAGATTACTAACCAGTGGTCCTATAACTCAGGAACCTGCTGCATAGCTGTGTAAATCAGCTATGTGAGTTAATTCACTTGTTCTAATCACTGTGCCACCACCTATGTTTGCATACAGCGACAGCTTCTTGGGGCCCCTGCTACACGTTCTATCAGTCTTCCCAAGAATGTCCTAGTGAGACTGTGCACTACAAAACCAGAAATAATCAGGAGCCAAGACACAGCCAAGAACAGCAAGATTTAGCTGTGCTCACCTGAGAGCTTCTCCTCGTTAGCATCAGCTAATGAACCTGCAGTGGATCTGCTCTGCGGGATCCATCCCACACCTCACTCTACTGGGATAAGGGCAGGTCAGCAGCTTTACATTACCTTCAAGGAAGAAACAGCTCATGCAGGAATCGACCTTGGGAAGCCGCACTCACCAGGAGCTTCCCTCCTCCCACCATACTTTATAGACCCACTTTTAAACAAAAGCCATGATATTGCATGTCTTTATGTACTGTGGGCATAGGTGTTTAGGATACCGGACTGTGCATGGGTGCAAATACCTCGTGGGTACACCTGTACTGATTGGAGGGGACTGGGTTTATCCCTGCACCCCAAGGGACACAGCAGGTATTGCCACAGCAGCGCCACTTTGTGGTTGTGTTTGAGACTCAGACCTAAGCACAATGCCTGGTGTTTCTGGAGAGGCCTTTGCAGCCCAGATGTCTCCTGTCATCACCATGTAACTACTCTCTCCTTTGTCTGGTTCTTCTTTCACAGGCACAGCCTGTGTCAGCCTTCCCAGTGTGCGGCAGGGTATCATCGCCGGTGGGATGAGTGGAGAGCTACGCTTACTGCAAGAGGTGCTTGTCAGCGTCATGCCACCATCACCTACTTGCTTGTGTTCTTACCTGGACAGCAATGGAAGACTTAGGTTTTCACACCCAAAAAACTGGACAGCCTTTAGACAGAGGACTCACAGATCTCATGGAGATCAAGATCAGCACTGCAAAGTCAACAGTAATGCATCTCGTCCCATGTCCTCTTCTGGGACCTCAACAACTGAATGCAGAAAAACCTATAAGACCGTGGGTATTTCAGCTGATGGCAAGATCTCTCAAGTCAAAGTAAGGCTGACATAGAAAAGCAAACAATTGTATCAAACAAGGTTATTTATAGGAGAGAAAAGGAAGTTTTGATGCCTTTATAGGAGGCTCTGGTAAAATTTCATCTAGAGTATTTTGTATTGCTGTGCTCATGCAAACCTAAGAAAAATAAACTGAATCTGGAAGAGGTGCAGAAGATGGCTGCAAAGATGAGGAGAGGAAAAGAAAGTTTATTTTATGAAAAAGACTGAAGAGGCTGGCTTGCTTAACCTAATAAAATCAAGACAGAGGAATATGCCTGTCACTTATAAATACATAAAGGAAGTAAATATTATGAAGGTAGAATTGATTTAAGCTAAAGGGCAGCACATATAAATATTTCTAGCCATCTCTAAATTTAGGCTAGAAGCTGTATTTTTAATCAGAGCAGCCAAATTCTGGAGCAACTTCAAATGGAAGTGGCAGAATGGGAAATCCACCTGGTCTTTGACCCGAGCGTGATCTGTTCAACAACAGGACACAGCTGGGAGGTAACAGGTCAGACTCCAGAGTCTTAGTTGGAAATGGGGTAAGGAGATTGTCAGGCCAATGACAATGGATCATGGTGAGGGCACCAGCACCAACACCATGGTTACCAGCATCTGCCAGGAGCTAGTGGGAACCCATATACCCTCGCACTACCTGTTGTATGATAGGCAGAGATGAGGTGTTTTAACCCAACTCTGGTAGAAATGCCAAGGTTTTGGTGTCAAATGCATCAGGAAGGACTGCAAGCTGCCATTGACCCTTTTGAGAAGGTGCAGCAAAGAGTTTTCATTTCCAAAACACCTTCAGACCTCAGGAGAGTGACCTTGCAGTGAGAGACCTCGCTGTAGTTCAGAAGCTTGAGGACAGCATCTGGACTGAATAAAAATTCAACAGCTGAAAGCCCCTCAAGCTGCAGCTGCCCTTCAGAGGACATGTTAATGCCTGACCAAGGCACTCACTCAGCAAGGCAAGGCACAGGGGAAGGGGTTTCTGATTGCCAGCCATGACCTACAAGTGCCACAAAGCCCTGCTGGCAGCTGGCTCTGAGCAACACGCAAACCAGACTCTGAAACGAAGACACGAGGTAGTTTTTTTCAACTTCTTTTCAGCGTGTCCACCTTTGCAGCTTGAGTGCAGGAGAATAAACTTGCTTTTGTACTTAACTGTAAAAATCTCACCTGTTCTGCAGCAGCTTGGGGGTGGCAGGGCAACGCTGGCAGGAGCACATACCTGCATAGGCACAGAGCCCGCGTATCTGTGCGGGGGTGCGTGCCTGAGAGGCACTCCTCCGCCACGTTGCACATGCCTGGCGTTGTTTCCATCCCACAACCAAGTTTGTAGAGAGAACTATTTTGTCTACAGCCGGCTGGAATCTGCTAATGAGCAGGCAAAGAAGCAGATTCGTGGTGATCCCCCCGCCAAGCACAAACTGAGCCTAGACATAATCACTGGGAATTATCTATAGACGAAGCAATCACACCTTCTTCGGGCTCTGAACAGGAGGCTCCTGTGAGTTTGGGGACATCAACTGTCAAGTTGGTTTTTTTTTAAAAAAAGAAATTAAAGCCAATTTCTTCAGAACTTAAGGGGACTAAGCATATTAAGCAACCACATCTCATTATAAACTCTGACCTACTGTTTTATCTCAAAAGGCACTGCCCTTATTCTTTCTTATTAGGGTTTAAGTGCACCAGTTACCAAGATCCAGAAGTATTATGCTTTTACTGATCTGAGAAATGAAAGGCAGCCTGAAAAAAAGACCAGAACATCTTGCCCTGAAACTTTCTGGTAAAACAAAAACGTACCCCAGAACCCAAAATTGCCTACGCAGTTCTCACTAGCCAGGAATTAAATCCCCGTAGCAAAGGTCAGCTGTGCTCAGCAGCCAACACACATTGTCTGCAAAGGAGAGACCTTCCAGATACTAAGTAAGGCTGCTAACAGTGCCCTAGAGCCCGCTGCACTTTTAAATCAATTTCAAGATGAACAGATGCAACACGCACTCAGGGAGGCCCACTGACCAGCGTGAAAATTGCTCCCAGCATTTGCTGAACTACATGCAACCACCAACTGTTGGGTCCTGCTCCAGCCCAGGCCATTTGAGGCTCTTCAGGAATCTGTTGGTGGTAGCAAACATGCCCTGACAACAAAGTGGCAGAGGTATTGTTCGAAGCTATCACGCAGGGTGGAAATAATCTATCAATCAGGATTTTCCTGCAGCTACCAGAGCTATCAGAAATGAGTTTTGTGCCAGGAGAAGGAAATGGAGGAAGCTGCAGAGTTGTACAAACACTGAAAATTGTTCTTGCTGTCAAAGTACCTACTAGGCGACACCAGAACAAGCCACCCCGATGCAAAATCCCAAACTAAAGTTATCATTTTCATAACACAAGATCTTGGGCTCAGCACACCTGCCTGGACTCCTGCAGACCAGTGCTGTACAGGTGCCCCGTGCTCAGAGAACAGGCTGCGGTGAAAACCAGGCAGGCACCACCGCTTCCCGGCTGCGCCAGTCTCCTTGGCCGCCGTCAATTAAATGTCACAGCCTTGGCTTTGAAACCAGCCGGCCCCTTCTCCGACTCCTCTCGCCGGGGGCTCACCCACCACCTTCTTCCTCCCCATCTGACCGTCTGTCGATAACAGATGCATTCCTCAGATTTTCTGCCTACCACTGGCACATGGCGGTCCCGGCTCCCTTGCCAGAGCCAGCGAGATCACGTATCTGGACTGAGATGGCTGCGTGACAGCACGCAAGGCTCAGCCAAACCTGCCTTCAAGGAGCAGTGGAGACGTCAGACTTTCTTCCGACTTGCTCTCCATCTCCCTCTGATCTTCCAAGACACACCAGAAGGTTGTCTTTTTATAATGTTTTCTAAAAAAGGATTTTTAAAACTGTGTTTCAGTTTTGCTTTTTTAAAAAAAAATAATCCTAAATTGGAAGGCAATTCTGTTTTCTTTTAAAAACAGAATTTTCTGAACTCTTCATGATCCTCACAAGCAGATGCTAAGAGGACAACTTCTCAGCACCTTCCCAGGAAAGGACTACAGATGAGCAAGCATGTGTTTGGCAGTGTGCCTTTCCTCCTCCAGGCTATTCTGACACTTTTTTGCCCTCAGGATCAATTGCACCACTGAGTTTTGAGGTGTCTGCAGTGCCAGCGGCACAAGGGTAAGTCAGATAAAGGTTCCTATCTTTCCCAAGAGGACTTTGGGCTGAGGTCAGGAGAGACTGTGTCAAAGGCAGCCCAGAGTCCCACTGGCAGAACAAGGTCTATTTGTCTAGAAATGTTTTGTTGCCACTGTGAAACAAACTCCCTGAGCCTCAGAGCAGCAGTCCCACAGAATCTGGGGCTCCCCAGATCCTCAGGCGACATCTCCTCATGAATGTGTCCTTCCTTCCAGGGGCTGAGTATCTCAATTTAAATACAGCCAACAAACCTGTGATGAGTCATCCCTGAGAAGCCTCCCCTCTTCATTATAGAAGAAAGGAACTTTGCAGTGAGGCAAGGATTTCATTTACTTAAAAAAAATCCTGCGCCCATAGTCCTCCAAAACCTTAAGGCTGCTTTACAGCAACCCCCACAACCTGGCTTAGCTCATGCAAGAATATAACAGAAAACAAGCCTCAGGGAATGGCATTTCTCACCTGGACAATCTCTCCATTGGAAGCAATTAAATCTGTGGGGATGGAAACTCTGAAGAAGCGTCCCACCACCGCAGAGCTGTCTGGTATGCCCACCACAGCTGGCACAGTCTCATGGAGGTCTGAGAGCACAGAGTGCATAGAGGCCTCCAGCTGGTTTTCCCAGTCCCGAACCACTTCAGCTGGCTCGCTGGGCCAGTGGCAGTGAGCAGAGGCTGCCAGCAGCAGCACAGGGAGCCAAGTCCTCCCCAGGAAAGGGGGCTGCAATAGGCATCCAACAGTCATTCTTCCCGGCGGCCTCAGCGATGGTGCTCCAGCCGGAAAGGGGATCGCAGGGAAACTGCAGGCACCACGGCGCAGGCAGGGGATCCACCAGTCCTTCACAGCAGCCTCATCCTAGGAGTCCTGGGAACCTGGTTAAACAAAGGAAACCCAATCAGCACGTTAATTACGATATCCAAGCCAGCCAGTCAACAGAGCCAGGCCTCCCTGTGCTGGCCAGGGGGCTGCCTGCCATGCTACCCGCTTCATTTCAGCTTGTTTGATTGAACCACAAGAGTTACTGCTACCACTAAAGAGAGCAAGAGCTTCTCAGTTCCTCTCCTGACGTACAGCATCTCTAGAGAAACAAGATCCTCCTGTTTTTTCATGCATGCGACCCAACCATGTTTCTGCTGCTCTGGAGCCACAGCATCTTGAGATAGCCACAGGTAGGGAAATGGGGCAGATAGAACCAAAGCCGAGACAGAGCACAGTGGTAATAGGTGACCTTTCAAGGCAAGCTGAAGTCAGGCTGGAGCATCAGTGGATTTCAATGCTGGTTACCCAGTATGAAGGTCCCAAGAAACCTGTGGTACTCCAAAGCTGCCACCTTGCCAGCTTGATGCACAACAGATGCTTCTGCTCCTCCAACTCATCAGCCTGGCTTTCAAGGCACATCCCCTCTCAGATCCAGCTTTTGGTATTATTGTGTTTAGACTTGATTTGGGGGACAGCATTATGCACCCCCAAAATCAATCTGGAGTAAACTACGCACACACTGCGTCCCACCATCCAGCTCCCTCCTGCTTGCACAGCTCACCCATCCCCATGCCCGGCCAAGAAACATCTCCAGCTCTCATCACTTTGCTGTTTTCTTCTTTAACTTGTTTCCTTCCCAACTTCTAACGACTAGTTCCCAGGCCTCTAAGCACAGCTCCAATTTATTTTATCCTGTTCCAGATGTGTCGCGTGATGCACATCAGGCTGTCCCAAGAGACCCTGGAGCCAGATTGGGTGGGCGGGAAATCCTGCTGCTTCTCGCCCTTGCAGAACTCCCAGGGCAGCAGGAGCAGCCGACCCACTGTGCTGCAGCCAGGCAAGCACATACTGTCCACCATGAGCTTGCAGACGCAGGCAGAGGGCCTGTCCACACAGGCAACCAAGCCCAAGGCTGCCACAGCAGGCTCTAGGAATCATAGAATGGTTTTGATTAGAAGAGACCTTCAAGATCATCAAGTCCAATCACTAACCCAGCACTGCCGGGTCACCACTAAACCATGTCCCTCAGCATCCCAACTCCATTGCTGTTAAACCCCTCCAGGGATGGGCACTCCACCACTGCCCTGGGCAGCCTGGGCCAGGCCTTGACAAGACTTTTGGGGAAGACATTTTTCCCAACGTCCACCCTAAACCTCCCCTGGTGCAACTTGAGGACATTTCCTCTTGTTCTGTTGCTTGTTCCTTGGGAGAAAAGACCGACTCCACCTGGCTCCAACCTGCTTTCAGGGAGTTGTCCAGAACAAGAGGGTCTCGTCTGAGCCTCCTTTTTTCCAGGCTGAACAACCCCATGCCCCTCAGCTGCTTCTCACAACACTTGTGCTCCAGACCCTTCCCCAGCTTCATTGCCCTTCTCTGGACACACTCCAGCCCCTCAGTGTCCTACTCGGAGTGAAAGGACCAAAACTGAACCCAGGATTTGAGGGTTGGCCTCACCAGTGATGAGCAGAGGGGGATAATCCCTGCCCTAGTCCTGCTGGCCACACCAGTACTGACACAAGCCAGGATGCTGGTGGCCTTCTTGGCCACCCAGGCACATGCTGGCTCATCTTCAACCATCTGTTGACCAACACCTGCAGGTCCTTTTCCGCCGGGCAGCGTCCAGCTGCTCTTCCTCAGGCCTGGAGCACTGCAGGGGTTGTTGTGACCCAAGTGCAGGAGCCGGCACTCGGCCTTGTTGAACCTCATCCCACTGAGCACAGTCACAGCTAACAAAGATGGCTGTGGGTAGCAGAAATTATGAGCTGAAGGCAATAACTTCTGGCTACAGCATCCACGAGGCAGAGATCTGACCTGACCGCTGTCAGTTTAGGAAAACCTGGCTCAAGTGAAAGACTGAAGAGACAACAGAGGCAGAGTAACATGGCTGGAAACCACAAGACAGATGGGAGGATGGCTGGCGTTAGATGCCAGTACCAGAGAAAAGCCCATTCCCCTGCTGCTCTTGTCCTTCCAACTGCCTGAACCAACCGGGACAGGAATACACCAGACAAACCAGCAGGGAAGCCAAGGCCAAAGGCAACTGACAACATGGTGGTCTTCACTTGGAGTGAGGTGCCTAAGCTAATTCTCCAGAGGTTATCATCACAAAAGATGAAACAGCTGGGTAAGGTAACACTTTCCACAGGGCACATCTCTCCTGCCAGCTCCCTGTGTGGTCAGAGGAGGATCCGACACACACCAATTGGTTTTGGGTAAGCACAGAGTCACCTCAAGCAAGTAGACGACTACCACAATGTATGGTAGAGAGTATCCAATGGACTGTGTGAATGAGCTACAGAGATGGAGCAGGCATCTGCAAAAGGCCCTGAGGTAGCCACTGATCAATACAGAGGGAAACTGGGGGATTCTCATCCCTGCACAGTACCTTAACAAAAGCAGAAGGAAACACCACCTTCACTCTCCACGGAGCCTGGCGTATGGACACTGCAGTGGTAATGCCTTGTTTGTGAGTTACTTCTCCTCAAGACTGCATGTTGGAAAGTCCGGCTGTGTGAGGGACTAGAAAGCAACCTGCACAGCAAGTACAGGCAGGATTGGAGACTTCAGCCAGGGGAGGAATGTGGCAGCAGAACCCAGCTGCACCACAGCTGCTGCAGGGCTGAGATGCTATCTGCATGGAAACATGGCTGCCTCTTGCAGCTGCTCTGAGCCTCTACACCTGAGTGGAGAAGAAACGCTCTGGACAACCAGACAGACAGACACCCAGCATGCAGGTGCATGGAGCTGTAAAGACTTCTGGAGAGGTTTGGCACCATGTCTTCAGGCCAGCTCCTGTTCTTGGCCTGTCATGGCTGCAGTGAAGCTTGTGGAGGACCATGGTGCAGCTCTGTGCTGCTCAGCCATATGACGTCATCTGGCCTTGGGCAGTTTTGTTGGATGAAGAGGAGTATTTGGGAAGAAAGGAGCTGGTTCTTGATATCTCTAGCGAGCAGGAGAGGAAGATGAAGTCATCACCTATTTCAGAAACAATTATCGGAGCAGGCGACAAACACTGCCCGTCTGATCCACGTCAGCCCCTCAGCCGAGCAACTCATGCTCTGGCCAGTAAGATCTTGTGTGATGCTTTCAGGTCACACAAATTCTGTAGTTCCCCTAAGAAGAAATTCTGAAGAACACTCTCAGCATATAGAAGTGGAGCACAGAGGAGGTACAGGAGGAATTCGGTAGCTGATAATGAAAAGCAAAACAACAGGAGAGCTGAGAACAAACTTGCACCACCAAAAAAACCCCTCGCTTAACACAGCTCCGCCTCACCAAACAATTGACAGAGGCTGAAACAGTGCCAGCCTCCTGCACTGGGTGCTGAGGAGGAAAGGCAGGGAGGTACAGCTCTGCAGAGAGCTGGAGTGAGGCACTGCCCCACAGCACCAGGAGCTTCCTGGGGGACTATTGCTTCAAGGCAGAATGCTTTTCAGGATTGGAGGTCATCTGCCTAAGGGCCAGTAGTCCTGCTCAGCAAGTCCACTGGCCATCATCACTGCAGGTGTCAATGTAGCTGCAGAAGAGAGCAAACGTTACCTGCAGCAAGGCTGGAATAAGCACCAGGGACCTACGTGGTGCTTCTGTCAAGTTCAAGAGCCCTGTCATTTCACCTGGTACTACTACAGGCAAAACCCAGACTTGCTTGAGATACTACCCTGCTTGTATGTACAAAGTCAGTGGTCTGGATTGTTGTCCATGACCAGTGAGTGGCACAGAGCTGGAGCTCTCTGGGAGCAAAAATCTCAATGCTTCACACAGTTTTTTACAAGCTCAAACCAGGGCCAAAAGGCAAATGTAGATGGCATTCTGAAGGTGGTCTTCTGCTATCTCTGGGAAGCATCAGGCTGTAGGCTGACTGACTTAGCACTCTCAAGTTACAGGGGAAGGCTAAACCACGCCAGCTTCTCTACACGACATGTGCTCCTTCTTCCAGCAGGATCTGCACTGCCCAGTTTTGCAGAACACACACCAAGGTTCAGGTTAGTGCTGAATTTCAGGATGTTTCGTTCTGTCTGATCTTCTGAAAGAACCGACTTTCTCTTTATCCTCCTGCTTCTGAGTGTGCTCTTTTGGTCTCAACTTTGAGCCTCCAGAGCATTGGATGAAACATCAAAGTCAGTATCAACATCTGCTTTGGTCCTAGCACTCAATGCACGTGCCAATGTTGATGCCTGATCTGCAGTGCCAAACCCCCATCCCAAAGACATGGAACTGGGCCTGCGTGGTGAAGTTATCTTCATATAATGTTGTACTTGATATGATGCTGACTTGTCAAGACAATGCTGGAGCTCACTCCTGCACGCAGCTACAAGGTCCCGCCGACACGTTAAGGATATGCTCAACCTTCATTATCCAGGAACGCAAAACAGTGCAGATGAAAGATGGAACTGAAAGGAAGGATTGAGAGGAGGGCAAAGTGGCTACTCCCACCCATGCACCTCCTCAGAGACCTTTCCCTCTGCCCACCACAGTCAGGAGTGTGGGGCCACGGGAAGTGTCCCAGCAGCAGGAGCACGGCTGCCTTGGAAATCACTCTTCCTCCATGGCCGATTCCACCACCGCTTCAGTAAGAACCAGTGAAAGTGAAGTCTCCATCCAGCTGCATCTAATCCAATTGCTCAAGCACACAATCACATCACCGGGCTGCGGTAATTAATCACCGCCAGCATATTAATGCCGCAGAGCCTCGCATGCGGAAAGCTCAGGTAACTGCCGTGCAGTTCTCTACTCCAGATAAGAAGGTATTTAGGAGAGTTAGGAGGAATCCCACTTACCTGATTGCTTAGTTAACAATATCCTCATTAAAGGAAGCCTTAAATGAGCGGCCTTTCTCTAAGGAAGCAGACTCAACTTAAAAGGGCTGGCGCAACTTTCCAGAACAGAGCTATTGTCTCTGCAAAGATCTCTCCTGCGTGTTTCCACAGGAGGATCTCTGGGCAAGTCCCGTCAGCTACCCCACGTCTGCGTGTCAAGGCAGCAGGCAGGAGGAATGACGGAACCCAGCATCACCAGCCAGGCACACAAAGATGGCACTCTGCCGTATGTGCTCCCTGCTCCAGAACACAACAGCAGGCCCCGGTGGTGCAAGCCCAGGCAGGGGTGGTCAGCGCCCCATGGGGAAGGGGCAGGATGAAGAGACAGCTCAGAGGCAGCATGGCTGGGCAGAGCAGCCCATCACAAAGTGTATGAACTGATAGATAGTCTCCTCAAGACTACAAGCATGCCAGTGCTCAAGCCTGACACATCATACACACAAAGAACACTCTGGAGCGTGAAATTTAGGGAACAGTAAGAGCTTCTGCACTTGCCCAGCTCCAGCCGTATCCTGGAACAAAGGCAGTAGCCCCTGTGTTAGAACCAACATGCTGCAAACAACTCTGGGGGGGTTATTTCCAACCTCAACAGCTTCAGTCATGTACGCTTGCAGATGACCCAGGCTCCAGAGGCTGCTGTGCCCAGGATGAGTTATGGAAAGGGATGTTCAGCAAGGTGACCGCACGGAGATGTGCTTGTCACACAGACTAACCACACGCAGATGCTGTGGGAGACCAGGCAAGGCTGTGCTCAGAGCAACCACGTCATGTCCCACGCAACACTGTGCAGGCATCTGTGGGGACAGTGGCTTTACACCAAGACTGGATGTCCCCCTGGAAGCTCATTCTCACATTTTTGGCTTAATGTTGCAATCACAGCTTCCTGATTATAGCCACGCACACATCAAAACCAAAGTAGCAGGCAGCTCAGCATCAGAGATGGGACTGCAAGAGAAAGATGCCTTAGCAGAGAGCCCCAGATCAAGTGCTCCTGAAGCCCTAGGAGCCTCTGCCACCCGCAGCAAGTTGACAAGCTTGCCACCATTAGCTAGTCACCCCAGACACCATCAGCCCATGAGGTACCAACCAAGCTGTACTTGATTCTTCACCCTAAAACTGCACTTTAACATGCTCTTCTGCAGCTATGCCCACCTTGTATTGTCACCAACTTAGAGAACCGACACCTAGCTCAAAGGATAGATGCACTGAAAAGGTGCATTTTTGGGTCTCATCCCTACTTGTATTTCTGCACTGCTCATCTCCAGCACATCTCATGTCCCTCACAGGAAACCCTGACACTAAAAAACACTCAGGGTGGGGTGGAGGGGGGGAGAGAGAGGAAAAAACCCCCAAAACCAAACAAATGCACAATAGCGGTACTAAAAATGTGTGCTGGGCAGAGAAACAAGTGGCATCCTCCTGCTGCTGAGGAACTGGGCTATGAACTATCACCAACTTGTTGCTGCAAGTCACACACGCCACAAGCCGCTTCACGAAGCTTGTACGGGAAGTGGTCACAGCAATCAACACCTTGCAGCGGTTTTTACTCTGCTAGACTAAGCACCAAGATATTTAATCTTCCTGTAGCTAAGCAGTATCTTCCATTTTGTTTGAAAACTACAGTTTTGTGTCACCAAGAAGGGAAGAAGCCTTCCCACAGCCCTCTCATTTGCATCTCATGTCTCCCCTTGGCCAACAAAAAACCCCAGCCTGTCGTTCTCCCCCAGCCTGGCACCAGAAACACCCACGATGCCTCTGCTTTGACCAACAGACAGCAGAGTGCTGAGCGAGCAGCTAGTGGAAGCTGGATGGCTCGAGGGACCATGCAGGTTTTGTGTTCATTAGGATGTGTGATCTGTGGCACTTTCTGCAGAGGGAAAAAGGGCTGTACAGACGCTGGCAGCCCCCCAGAGTCCCCAGCCAGGGGCACTCCTGCAGAGCGGCGTGTAAGCGGCACTGCGGAGCAGCAGCAGAGGCACACATGACACCAGAATGCTTCTGCCAGCTGGACACAGAGCATGTTTTTCTTTCCCTGCAGAGTACATTTCCCCTACAAGGTGCACTGATCAGACTTCTGGAGACAAGGACCTTTCCCAGCCCTCTGGGAAAGCAGGAAGGGATGAGTGTGGTACCCGCCCGTGCCTCTCGACTATGCACTTGTATGCCGATCTGACACGTTTGCTGGAAGACAAGAGAGATGTGACCCCAATTGTCAGTACTGCTCGAGTGGCCCCTTGCAGCCCGTGTGTGCTACACAGCTTGTGCCCAAGTCATGTCTCAAAGGGCTGCTGTGCCTGACCCATGGCAGTGACCAGCAGCCACAGATTTGGGCTAGGTGAGACTTCTGACTCTTTGATGAACGTTTCAGCAACCACAATCAATCCCTTCCTCCCACTTTGTTATTCCCACACAGCCAACTCAGATCATATCTTCAAGTGCACTCAGTTGAAAGGAAACTCAGATATTATCTTCCCAAAGTATTTAGAAGGCCTCAAAGATAATTTTCTCCCTCTAATTACAAACATTGCATGCAGGTAGAACTGCCATTTTCCTGGCTGCCATCAGCAAGCAAATTAGGATATAAACACCTGCCAAGCAGCCCAAGCAGGGGACAGCTTCACCAGCGCTGTCCCACACCACTTGCACCCTGTGGGCAAGCCCCATCTCAAGGGGCAGCTGGAGGGAAATGGTGATTGGGGAACATCAAAGGTACAAAATGGATCCTTCATAGAGGAAGCTGGGAGAGAACCAAGCGGGATACACTGCAGCATGAAGGCAATGGGGAACAAGAGCCCACGCTCTCCTCTAACAAAATGACCAGAAGCCAAACTAACCAGAATTGGGCTCAAACCCAAACAGAATGAGAGTTTTCCTAAGGACCCAATGCAGTTCTGAACATGAATGTTAAAACTTCATGTGAGTAAAAAACAACAACAACAAAAAAAAGTGGGATGGGACAATGTTTTAGAAGGCAGAGTTAGCAAGGCAGTGTTTCTGGCTCAAGCGGCACTTCGTGACAGACAGCAGGATCCCGGGATGGCATTCAGGGAAAAGATGACTCGCATTCCTCTCCAGGCATCTTCCCCTGGCTGTTACTGGAAAGGGCATATAGGCTAAATATACAGCTGTAGCAGGGCAGGGCAAGGGTCTGTCTGCCTCAGGGCATGCAGTTTAACCTGGTTTTCCAGTGCAGAGCCAGCCAGAGTCAGGCCCTCAAAAGTCTACCTACGACTCCCGGTTTTGTCTGTAAACAGAGCAAGAGTGCAAAACTAATGTTTAATTCTGCGTTTAAGGAAACATGAGCTAACGCTAGTACTAGAACCCACAGGAAAACAAACTACAAAATGTTAAAACAGGAAAGAAAAAAAAAAAGATGAGACTAAGAGTTCCTTCCGTACAAATGCCATAAAAATGCCTGTTCTGAAGAAAACCACAACAGACTTATATAGCTGTACACGGACACAAATGCTTCAGCAGTTTCCAAGATTTGGTAAAAAACAGAACTCAAGGCACCAAAATAAAATAGGTATTTTTGTCTCTAAATCTCCTTTTTATAAGGAAAGCTTCATATCTGTCTGAATTTGTTTGATATTCATCCTGAAACGAAGACTGTGGCATTACAGAAAAGCATTTCAGCAGAAGCCATTCCGCGGGAGCGCCCAGGACAGGGGACACCTGCGCTGGCAGAAGGGCCGGGGCAGTCGACAGAGATGAGACCAAGCACCACTCTGAAAAATTACAGCAAGTTTAATTTAGACAATGAAAGAATTCTCTCCGTGGTTATTATACACAGGGCAGCAGACCAGTCCCCGTGACAGTGCACACAGATTTGAGGGGCTCTCATTGTTAGAAATGTTGTAAGTAGAAGATGTGGGACTCTGGACATTAATTCCCCAGCCTTCCAGGGGCTCACTGTGCCACTAAATCACTGAAGTGTGATTGTGGACTGTCTAGACACAATTTATGTGGGGGTCGAACTGGTTTACAGTGAATTTGCAGGGACAAAGATGAGGTTTATGTACTTTTAAAATTAACACGGATTTTTGTACCAAAATGCAAGTCTTCAAGTATACAAAGACAAGCCCAGGCAATCCGAAAAAGGCAGAAATGGTTTCTAAAAAAGCAAAATAATCTTTGTTTAAAAGGCAGTCTAACAAGATATCTAAAGGACCGCTCAGTAGATCTAGGAAGAAAATACAGTTGAGGCACCGATGACAAGAAAACACACAAACCCAATAAGCAAGATATGTCACTTTTTGAATGCGAGGACTACATCAGAGCCAGATCTTGTGTTACTCAGCAGGCAGGTCCCTCCCCACCTAGTGCCGAAGGACACGTACAAGAGCAGCTGTCATACAGTCCCCACTGCGTGTCCTGTCCCCTGGTATCACTCACCATCCACCAGCTGTTTCAAGTCTAATTCGTGACCTTTGATAGAAGTCACCGAGCTGGAAAGCAGATTTCTAATGAAGCTGCTGCTTCAGAAATGGGTTTAAACGAAGGCACTGTCACAAACCCGTGCCCACAGCCTTTCCTCTACCCCATACTCCCAAAGGACACCATAAGCCTCCAGCAGCACCTGAAATCTCAGCTGAAGCCTGGAAAAATAGTTCCTAAGCTGTCCTGCTCTACTATGCAGGAGATATTCTCTCATCAGATGTAGTCATGAGCACCGAAACCAACGAGGCTAAAAAGATTTACATCTCTTGCTTGATTTCTTAATTGAATTAAAACCTGAACAAAACCCCTTATGAGGCTTTAGAGAATCCACATGGAAGAGAAATGAAGAATATCCTAATCAGAGAGGAAGCTTCCTCTGGCCTTTTAGTCTTATTTAGTACTAAAGAGTCCACACCAAAAAAGAAAGACCCTGAGGGATAACTCCCATGTCGAGCAAGGCAGGAAATCTCGATGCAGTTTCTGCTGTGGCTTGGCTTTCGGAGCACATTACAGGAGTCAAGCAGAGGAGTGCGGTGAACTTTGGTGCATCCTTTTAGCCAAAACTCTCCCACTTACTTGGATGCCTATTTTTTGTAAAAAAAAAAAAGTTAAAAGGTATAAAGCTCGTTCTGTAAAATTAGCAAGCAGAAGCTATTAGAGAGGTGAAGGACAGGCTAATGGGCAGGGCAGTCCTGCAAACCCCCTTCTTAGGAAACCTGATCATATTTCCAAACCTGTCTCCGAAGGAAACCCTCCCAAGGCTTCAGCTCTGTGGTACACCTGAGCCTGGCAGAGGACTTACAGCAGGACCCTCACCCATGTTTGGCCACGCAAATCAGAGCACTTTTTCCACCACCAGAACAGCCCTGTGCACCGAGAACAGGCTTCCCTAGGATGTGCCAGCACCGCAGTCACCAGGCAAGTGTTGGCTTTGCTGATGGTACCGAAGCAGGCAAGCGAAGGGCAGGAACGCCTGAGTGCAGGCAGCTTGGGTGGGCATTCCTCCAGTGCTAAGAACCAACAGCTTGAGGGCTGTGGGCACCAAACCCAAACCTGAAAATAAAAATCTTGATGGAGGTTTCATACTGCAGAGCTGCCTCAAAATGCTGTTTGCCTGGACTGCTCCATGGAGAGGCAGCCGCATTCCAAGGGTTTATAATCACCTCCTGGGCATTCCACAAAATTCCTCAGATAATGAAATATTTTGAGCAGGTCCTTGAAAGTGTTTAAGAACCATAATTTCCTATAGGTTGATGTCACAGCATCAGGGCTTTGGCACTAAGCACAGGACAGGAATGCAGGGCTTAGGCTCGCTCCCCTACCTACCACGGACCCAACTGCTGAGCACAGGATCTGCTTCTGCTGCTGCTACCAAGAGGAGTAAAGTACAAACAGCTGACATGAAGCTGACACGTGAAACAAGGCAAGCAACACCAACAAAAAGCCATTTTCAGTGCTTCAGTTACGTATGCAGCATGATTTATATCCTTTGTGGCAGCGTAACTAAGGGCAGGCACATTCTGTTTAGAAACATCCCGCCATTCCATTAGCTTTACCACCCCACCCTACTACTCCAAGCCAAAGCATTAAGATTCAGTTTTATGGAGCTGCTCAGCCCTGATTTATTACTTAGTGAGCAAGGCTGCTATTGCTCTTCATTTAAATATATTTAGCACCCAGCAATTTATGCAGAGCAGCCAGAGCATCAGCCATGGACCTGCAACTTTCGATGTTTCTCATGAAAAGTATTCTAAACGCTTCTTGGCAAAATGAGATATAAATGTTCCAACTTTAACCATCGAGCATAAAATGGGAAAGCTGCAAAACGAAGCAGTGTTGCTCCCATACTACAGAGGCAAAGAAAGCTTCCGGAGGAGGAATTAAGCCCCTGAAGATCACCAGCTTCCATCTGGGCAGCACATTCCCTCAAACCCACAGAAATTCAGGAGTCACCAAACCCCATCAAACTGATAACCTCTTCCTGCAAGTGCACATTTTTATAGGTGCCTTCTCCTCTTGCTAGAGACCAGGGAGCAAAGGGCTGGACTGCTTCAGTAAAGCTCTCTGCTTTTCACAGTAACCCCCCGGCCAAGTCGGACGGCCTTTGGTTCACAAAATCACTCCAAAAGCAGATGATCACCGACGGCACAAGCTTACCAAGGCAGAAGGACAACGCGTGGCTTCACAGGTCCAC
Organism: Actenoides lindsayi; assembly: GCA_025331215.1. Classification (NCBI taxonomy): domain Eukaryota; kingdom Metazoa; phylum Chordata; class Aves; order Coraciiformes; family Alcedinidae; genus Actenoides; species Actenoides lindsayi. Next base: position 29,503 of record WTSP01023766.1, read on the forward strand.
CTCTTCCCAACTGCTCTGGGGCAAGAAGGTTGATTTAAATGAAAAAGCAAAGATGAGCACCTTAAAAGACAAGACGCTAACAAAGTCTGCATCACATTCCTGCAGCACTAATTTCACTGCATTATCTTGCAGCGAAATTATCTTGTTTACCTGCACTACATAATTAAAAAAATAACCCTCATTGGGTTTTTACCATGGCCTTAATGGCTTCAGCCAGGAGCAGGGAAGGCTGAAGCTGCTCATCACAGGTCCACCAACGCAGAGGTAGCTCCACCCTGCTCTGGTATTGAGAAATCAAGAGACAAGTTGAATTATTTTAAGGTGAGACCAGACTACTTCACTGTGAGGAGTATCAGGGGGGATTAGGATTTTTTTTAAACACTAACATTCTGCCCCATCCAGTGTCAGTGTTTAAGCATTTTCCTTACACCAGGAATCACGTATTCAGGGACAGAGAAACAACCCTGACACGCACAAAGCCATCGCGACTGACGGAACACATCACAGGGTAACATGCCCCTCTCTGCAAGCACTGTAGCTCTGCACCTGAATGGCGAACAAGTTTCATGGGTTGCTCCAAGTAAACCCCCTGCGGTAAGTCCAGCACAAACATCCCACCATTCCCAGCGCCCAAATCCTACAAACAATAAAGTCCAAAGGACTTAAAAATAGGATCAAACTGTCCGGCTCAGCTACCAGGCAAGTCACTTAAAACTGGGACCCAAGGACAAACTGGGCAAAGGTGGAGTGCTCACAGGAAGAAGGGGAGGCAGAGAGACAGCAGGGACGAGACAAGGAAAACTGACATTTTTCTTCTGCAAGCAGCTGCAGAGCTCACAAAGTGTAACACATTTGCAGTGGTTAACTAGCTGTCATGGCACCTGGGATCAGCACTCAAAAAATGGTCCCAAGGTTTTGCCACAACAGAGAAATCCAGTAACTTCTGTATCTTGTATGGGTCAGAGAGGCTGGAAACAAGACCTGTATGCTTTTGAGGGGAAAAAAAAACCAAATTACAATGTATTTCAAATAGTGTGAGCACAGGCTGCATTTTGACTTGCCATTGCATTTTTCACACAGAAGATGAAGGACTGCACCTCGCCTCCCCACCACACCAACACTGTGTCCTGTTGGTTCTCAGGGGACAGCCAGGACAGCTGCAAAGGGACAGCAGCATGGGCTCACAGCTGCACATGGGCAGGGAAGGCAGCACCAGCTGTGGCCTTCTGAATTGAGTGGGACAGTTAACGCAGAAATAGATTGGGGGGGGGGGGGGGAAGGAAAAAAAAAAATAAAAAAAAAAAAGGAAAGGTGGGGCAGACCGTGTACTGATTTGCTTCCCGGTTTACATACACCAGGAACGGCGTT
>WTSP01023766.1:30880-54831 GCA_025331215.1 Actenoides lindsayi
GGGCGGAGGCGGGGGGGCGAGAGGCATGAGGGGGAGGGGCAGGAGGGGGAGGGGGGGGGGGGGGGGGGGAGGGGGGAAGGAAAAAAAAAAAGAAAAAATAAAAGAGTAAGATGGGACAGATCCTGTACTGACTTCCTTCCCAGTGTAAAGTCACACAGCAGAGCCTTTGGTGACTAACAACTCCCTCCGCAAGAATCCCAGGAATGGGGGCAAAGTCATCACAGCACCGGTGTACATCCCAGGAAAACAGACAGATGCCATTCTGAGACAAGGAAAATTAAACCAGCACTCAGATGGCTTTCATACAAGTTTGCTTCTCCAAGCCAAGCATCACATCATCTTACTCACCACATGTGCTTTGGACAGCCCAAATTCACTCTGCTCTTCACACCTGCATTTCTTCACCAAGTTAGGTGTACTCAGATTTTGTAACCCTTTGCAACAGCAGTGCCTCTACTGCTTTACTTTGAGCTCTGCTCCCATAGAGTCACCTCCTCTCTGCCTGAAGGCACCCGGAACACAGCTGAGCCCAGCTCTAGGCACAGTCTGTGCTGACCTCGGGAGAAGAAGGACAGCCCCCTTCCCAGCCCAACAACCACCCACAACAGTTCTAAGTGTTCCTGAGAGGTGTAACAGCAGACAAATGCATTTGTCCTTAATCACTCCAAGACTTTTCTTCTGAATCCACCCCCTCAAGCCACTCTTGCTTTGATTTCTGCTGAGCTCTCCCCAATCTTCATTCCTAATGAGATGCCTAAATCCCAGTAATTACTTGGAAGGGGCATCCTGTCACTAGCACCCACTGGACTGTCCTTGCTGCTCACAGCGCAGTCACTTTTCCACGGCTGTTCTTGCATTTAAGTAAATCTGAAACACTTCCCAGACACAGCTGATGGCTCGATGCGATCAAACGGCACCACAGAACTTACACAGTTTAGCAAGAGCGTAAGGGCTCTGTGAAAAGAGATGCTCCAGTGCCACAGGAAAAACACAGCCTTGGAGCTGCGGAGAGGCCATTCAGCTCCAAAGGTGTGTTCAGCTGCTTACAGTGCTGCGGCAGATGCGGGGAAACAATTAACCTGCTTATCACAGTACGTCCCAGTCGGCCTCCTGAGCGGAAGCGGTTCCCATCCCCAGGTGGCAAGCACAGCAATTGGGTACCCAGTTATATGCTCCAAAGCTTCCCTTTCCTGATGTGATTTTACATCAGTGATTATAGAGTATTTCCTTGGCTTACCATCATTCAAAGACTGCAGGTTCACAGACAACCTGTAAGGTCTGAGGCAAGATTGGGTCAGTCCCACAGGACCTAGTGGCACGTTGGGCAGCATCTGGAGGATGCAGAATGGTCCAGAAACAGACAGGAGACTTAAAAGTCATTCAGTAGAGCCCTTGTCACAACCACCCCTTCCTCTCCTAGAAGGGATAGGCCTCAAGTTTAAAAATAATTAATTAAATTAAAACGGCAACAGTTACACCACAGCCAGGATCAGCTTCCAGCTCCACAACAGCCTGCCTTGGAAGAGGCAACTCTGGACTGGTGCTTGAGCCTCTTCTGGGCTTAATAACAGGTTGCAGGGGAAAAGTGTGGGTTTAGCAGCTCAGTCCATCCTTTATAAAGCAGATACTATGCCAAAGATAACCTGGGTTACTAATTACAGTCACCAGGAGCTCCCTTCGCAGGTCTCTGATCAGGGACCACAACGTTCTATCCACACCACAGCACTGCCACTGTCACCGGAGGACAGGAGAGATGCCCTCCCTAATACCACGAAGGGTTTCACAGAGAGCAGGTAGCAGTTTCCAAAGCAGCAGAGCCTGAACTCCTTTGCCAGCGTCCCCAAAGGAAGCCTTTTCTTCAGCTCAGAGAAGGTCCTTGCTGCAGCTTTGCTGCACGTTTAGCCTTTCTGCTGGAGAGGGTGGAGTCCTCAAGCAGCTTGTACCTGGCACTTCTCGCAGTCATGTATGACAGCAGCTGCTCAGCAGCTGTAAGCAAGGAGCACACTCTAACGATCAAGAATGATGCTTGCTCTAGGATTTCTCAAATATAATCACAATTTCAGCATTGTCCCCCCAAGGCCTCTGCTATCCTATTACAGCCAAGTTCAGAGCAAACAAAACCAGGTTACAGAACTGAATTATCTTACTCAAAAAAAAAATAAAGGAAGGGGGGGGCTTTCAAAGATAACTGTGGTGCCTCTCCCTGCAGGACAGCAGCAGAAGACAAACTGCCTCTCATTGACTCCTCAAGACCTTATGCCAGCTGGGAATTTTGCTCATTGCTCTAGCCTGAGCAACAGCCTCTCCCAACAGCAGATTATGTCGCTCTAGGTAACACAGACAATACCTAAAATCAAGAAGTTGCAAATAATGGGTTAAAGTCAGAATACCTGAGAATTAAGGTTGTCCAGGAGCTGGTTATAGCAAGCACCACAATTCACTCCTATTCTCCACCCCTCACTCCAGCTTTTTGTTCTCTCTCTTTTTGAGATAGGAAAGCCCTTCATCCAAACTCGGGTGTCTGTAAGCAGCCCAGGAGGCAGGATCCTGCTCTCAGTGCTGGGGATGGCCGGTGACACCTCCCTCTCACCCCCAGCAAGGATTCAGCCCCTCCTCCCCCAGGCTGGAGGAGACCCCGTACAGACAGGATCCTTGGAAATCTTACCTTGGCAGATCAAGCCTACAAAGCCCTGCTGAACCGGGAGCCTTTCAGACGCCTGTAACCTGATAAGATACAGCAGATACGGGGCAGTTTTGCTGGGAGAGAAGACGGCACATCCTTTGCAATCAGACCTGGCGCTGCTAGCCTTCCAGCCATTGTGCAAGACCAAGTACCTCTCAATGCAGGCAGTTAGGGTCTCTTTGGGTTTTTAAATACTGACAACCTAAAGCTTTTTTGTTTTGTTTTTAATCCTTTCACTCTTGGAAATGGCTGAACTGCTTTTGCTGAAAACCTGAAACAAAGCCTGGGGCAGGGACAGAGCATGGGAAATTCCAGTGCCAGCAATTAAGTTCAAGAGTTAAATGCATCTCCAGCACCAGAGTCTGTGCTGTGTGTCTCGGGCAGTGTGACTGGTGACACCGCTGTTCCTCCACAAAGGCCTGACGAGCAAAAACTGCCACAATAGCTAATGCGAGCTACCCCACAGCCAGAGTTTCATACTGAACCCAGTCCAAATGGGAATTAATTTGGGCAAGTCCTGCAAGAGGAAGCTCTGGCCAAATCACTGCAACCGGGAGGCAACTTCTGGGGAAGATGCTACAGGGCTGACAACATCTGGCAGTGTGTGCTCCATGGTTACTGCTGCTACACCCTGCTCCGTCCCAGCCTCTGCTGGATAATTCCTCTGGAAGGCAGCTCTATGGGGACATCACTCACCAGCTGACCTGCATCCCGTGGGGAGCTGAGCAGGACTGGGGAGCTGCAGCGGGAGCAAAGTGGCAGGGTGCAGGCAGGATGCTGGCTTCCAACTGAGTCCATGGGCGAGGTGCTACAAGAACGCAGTCAGGGAGCCATGCAAATGACACTGTGATTACCACAGCTGCTTAAATTGCTGCTTAAAATTGCTGCCTTTCCTCCAGAATCTAAACTGGTTTAAAACCTGAAGGAAGCACCTCCTGAATACAAGCCCTGTTTAGGCGAGGTGGTGCTGTCTGGGCAGAGGTAGAAAATACCATTTCGCAGCTGCAAAAAGTTACGTTCCCCATGTCTTTATTCTGTGCCGTAGCACTGCCGGCTTCCTCCTCCTCCTCGCTGCTTCTCTTCACGGGGAAAGCTGTTGCTTTCTTATGCAGCTCTTTCACAAAACCAAGAAACAATCTGCTGAAAAACTGATAAGAGGACTTGAGGCAGATGTGCCTTCATTTTTTTTTAAAAAGATGTATCAACTACCTACACCAGCAGTGCCCCTATAAATCACAGAGACTGGAGACAGCTGCCCTGAAGCACTGCAGGCAGCAGCATTATCCAGACCAGCTGAAGCAGCCCAGTAAATCAACCCAGTCACCGAAGGGGAGGTCAAACCACATAACCTACAAGTCTATCACTTATTCTGGTTTTGCAAGGACCAGCGCACAGAACCGGAATGGCTGCGAAGCGCTGGGATAACACATGTTCTGACGCAAGCACAGCAGCCAGCGTGAAAACTTGGAGGCTGGGAAAAACATCGAGAATGTCATTTCTGACAGTAGGTTTGCTCTGCTGGTAACAGACACTGCCAACACATCCGGGAAAGCTGCTCAGAGATCAACAGATAAAGGCTTCTCGCCATTCAGCCTGTTATTTCATGTAAATCGGCTTGTCTTGCTACAAAAAGACATCTCCATATGAAATGCAAGGTGCTCAAAATATCAGGAGCAGCCACAGCAGAAACCAAGTTCCAGAAGTCCTCACACCACTCCTGAATCCCTTCAGCTCCTCCAACCCCCAGATGACCAGAGGGTTCTGCTCCCCTTTCTAGATGTGTAGTTCTGCATTCTGGAGCTGCATAGTCTCCTCACTTGTCAATGCAGGTGATCTCCTCCAAGTATCACCCCCTTAAAATAGGATTTTGTCCACAGAAATAACTCCAGACTCCTCTGAGATACGAAGTCATGTTTTGAAAAGCACCAGTGCAGCAAATTCAATTAACTAATCGAGTCTGCCTTCTACTTGGGCAACATGGAAGCGAGATTTCCCAAAGCCCAGATACAAGTAGTGTCTTATTTACTAGGTAATCTGCTGTGACCCTCACTCAGTGTGATCTAGAGGGTCTTGATCCACCACCCTCTTGTGTTGACTTCCTGGAGTGGGGAAGTCTGCGTAGAGCATGCCATGCCCCAGAAAAAAATGGGAAAACTACCCTGCTCTTATCTTGAACCTCAGTACGGGCTGGAGTGGGTTGGAGAGGACCAGCGCAAACCAAGCTGGAGGCAAACAGTAGCTCTTTAGAGGAATAAACCACTCATCAGGCTGTTGTGATTGATAAGTACATCTGTCAGTCCCCACCTGCTGTTCACATTCCTGGCATTTCTTTCTGCAGCATTTTTCCCTGAGAAGGGACAGGCTGCTTATCAACTGCTGCAGAGGAGATTTAAAGGAAGGGAAACAAGGCCCATCTTAAACAAAATTAAGAGATTTCAGGCCCCGAGGACAACCAAGTCAGTTTTCCTGCATCAGATCAGGCAACCTGTTGGAGAGGTTTATTCCAGGAGCCCTTGCAGGTCCAGAAACTTGCAATGGGCGTTGAGTGCTGCCCTTTGCTCATTCCTGCCATCATACCTCTATTAATTCCTAACAGATAAAGCAGAGGGCTCCAGAAAAGTCTCTGTAGCCTCCAGCCACTCATGCCAAAGTAATTTTCTGCACCGGTCAACCACCCCCTGGACTAAAAGGGAGACAGGGGTGAGAACACACCAGCCTCACCAGCCTCTCCAAAAGGGCGAGGGCTTCGCTGCCTTCCCTGCCACAGAGCGCTGATAGGCACGGACAGCCGGTTCCCAGGCAGGACAGCTGTTGGGAGCAGCAACGGATACTTCTGGGAGTGAAGGGCAGTTTAGTTCTGGTTTTCAGCCCTGGACATGGGCTGGAAGCTCCTCCTTTTCTTCAAGTTGGTTTTAACATGGCAAGAAGGTGAAGCAAAATAAACTACAGCAGAGGCTCAAAGCGGAGGGGAGGAACGTGAGCCTGCTTGTTGTTAGGAGAGGAAAAAAGCAGCTCTGAGGAGTTCTCAAGAGCTCAGTGTCTCCAAGTTCCCAACCTCTCTGTCAAACTAGATCTAAATTAGCTATTAGGATCAAATTTATTAGAGCGCATACCCGCACTGAAATCCCCTCAGCTTGGCTGCTGCAGGGAGCCAAGGCAAAGAAGGGTTTCTGGGATTTGGGCGCCCCAGCACCCACCTAAAAGTGCTTTCCTCGTTTCACTGAAAGATGAACACACACGACTGGAAACAAGTCCATAAGCTTTTGCTTATTTGCAGTCTTTGGGCAAGGAGGAAAGGAAGAGGCAGTGGGAAATAAATGTGGCTTTCCCCACGCCTAGAAGAGGAGCAAACTGCAAACCAGGCTTGAATTTCATCCGGGGGTGACGATTTCCACCGACGGGCAGTGCCACTCCACAGGCAGACACTGCAGTGGTGTCTTTACCAACCAGGGTGAATACCATCCAAAACCTGACTTATCCAGAACACTCCTGGGGAAGAGCCCAGGCCCGAGAGCTGGGGCTTGGCGAGGAGGACACCCCAAACACCAGGAGCACCAGCCAGCCACCCCCTTTTTCAGAGAAGCTTCCCAGACAGTTTTTGAGGCTATTTTCCCCAAAGCTGCTACACTCGCTCTTACCAAGGAGCTAAAAATTGGTGGCAGGGAGGGCAAGCCGGGTGTGAGCAGCATTGGATTAGCTAGCTAATGGGCCCAGCTGTCCTCCGGTTTTATGGCTCTTGGAGGAAATTTAAACAGGAACTTTCTATAAATTAACTGCCCATAAAATGAGCATGTTTTCTCAGCACACCAGAAGGTCGGGAGAGGTCTGCTCGGCTCCGCTCGGCTCCCCCGTTCCCAGGACACGGCAAACAGCCTCCGCAGTTGCAGTTTCTCCTTCCGAAGCAGGAGAACATGGATTTAGCACGTGCAGTAGTAAGCTGGTGAAATCACACTCGCAAAGCAATCGTAGTCATTCTCCATTCACAGCAAACTCATAACTTATGTTTCCCCTAAAATCCCCAATGCAATCCAGATGTCTAAGTGGCCTTTGTCCCAGAAAGCAAACTGTACCTCGGCCTCACAAAGGCAGCCACGGCTCCTCTTGCCAAAGTCCTGGCGAGGCTGTTTATTCTGCAGAGGCAACAAATACATTGATTTCAACTCCTCCCAGGTCTGGAAGCGATAAGGTGGTTGTAGGCCTTGTCCCCAACCCTTCTGGCTTCCTCTTCCTTGAGAGGATTACTTAAGAGGTCAAAGTTGCCCATTAGGGATATTCTGTTGATAAAAATGCACCTGACAGGTACCCCATTTTGAGGGAACCAGGAGGATGGGAAAAGCCAGGGTGAAGGCACTGCAGCAAACAAGGGAAATAAAAGTAGTAAAGCAAATTGCTCAGGGTGCACAAGGAAGAGCAGTGTGTGTGGTGGGGTGCTCATTCCTTGCGGCCACCCTGAGCCATAGGAGGGGACCTCCTGGCAGAGAGGACCCTGGGAAGGGCTGTTTCACTGGGGGACAGGCTGCCTTGTCCCAGGAAAGGAAGAGTGAGTCATTTGGCTGAAGGGCTGAAATCCTCTGGCAACAAGAAAGGCAACTCCACAGCTGCACCTGTCCCGGGGAAGGAACCCACACCAGCCATAAAAGGGGCTCACAGCCCCCTGAGCAGCACCCCAGCACCCTGCTCTGGGAACACGGGGCAGGAGCAGGGGGTTTCCTGAGCTGGGGGGGTTCTGCATGGAGCCCTCCCAGCACCCCAGCTCTCCCAGATGGATGGCAGCAGCACACCAGGGAAAAGCTGTCCAAAAGACCTATGGAAATCTTTGGAAGAGTTCAAAATAGAGTTTGGGAAGTGAACGCTGACCAGCTGTACAACCCTTCCAGGGATATTTTAAGCACTAGTATAGTTGCATTCCAGTCCATGAGTATATGTTCTATAAATAAGTATTTTAAGTCACTTTGTTTCAAAACTTATAATATCAGTCAAGTGCAGTGTAATGCTTCAAATTTTAGACATGCAGGCTGCCAGTCAAATTTGCTGTTGATTTTTAAAACTGTGCTGTGCTACCCAGGGTACAGCAGAGGATCATCTTCAGGGAGTTTTCAGGCCCTTTCCTACAAACACATTTATTCTGTGTTACAACATTAGCTCTCTACTGAGACATCGAGCCCTGTGGATTAACACACATCTTTATTCACAAAGCAACAACAGTGGGTTTATTTTCAAATTATTTTTTTCCCCTTCTTTTACAGGCCAATAAGCAAAGGAAAATACAGCAGTAATTCTGCATACAAATAACTCTCTCTAGAACTAGGTATTTTTGTCATTGACAAAGCCCCAGTACATACAACTGGCAGCGGTTTCTGGGAGCTCCAATGGAGCCGTGAGCGAGGCTGCCAGGGCACAAGCACCGCACGGAACAAGCCAACTACGCCGCAGACAATGCCAAAGCTCCCCGAAGGCCCTCGGCATCTGACGGGGGGGAAAAGCAGCACGCAAAGGGAAAACGGATCGTTCTGTGTCCTACCCTGGGCACCCTGACTGCAAAGAGGTCTAGACTCACACACTTCTTGGAAACACAGAATGGTTTTGATTGGAAGAAACCTTTCAAATCGAGTTCAACTGTTAACCCAGCACTGCTAGGTCACCACTAACCTATGTCCCTCAGCACCACATCTCCACAGCTTCTAAACCCCTCCAGGGATGGGGACTCCACCACTGCCCTGAGCAGCCTGGGCCGGGCCTTTACAAACTCTTCTATGAAGAAATTTTTCATGATAGCCAACTTAAACCTCCCCTGGCACAATTTGAGGCCATTTCCTCTTATCCTATCAACCCAAACACAGAGCATTCACCACTGTGTCTAACCCTCTCACCTGACAGGTAAATAGGGAAAATCCAGACATGGCATCCGTGGTTTTGGAAGTCCAAAGCACTACAAACAGCAGGGTACAGCTAAGGGCAGATCCTGCACACCAGATCCGCTGGCCACTCTGCCACTCCAAGCTCCCATCCCATCACAGATAGGGGTTCTTGTGCACTAGAGATACAGATAAAATGCAGCTTAACCTTCCACCAGTGCTTTACAGTACACAAATATTAATATTTGCAAATAAATCCAGGCCTGCTTAATCCAAAACACACACAGCTGTGGCCAAGCACGTTTTCTTTGGAGAACAGACCAGACACTCTGAGCCTGGTTGCCTTGCCTATTTTAAAAAGCCAGATTTAAGCCAATTGAACAGATAACAACCAAGCTGAAACACCAATCCTCACCACAAAACCTCCTGCTCTTCAAGCTCTTGGTTGCCATTGAAAGGGGGGAAAACACCCCCAAGGTACAGCAATCATCCCTCCCAGGCCCCCCCCCAAAAAGATGTAGAGAGGACATGCCTGCTGGGTCAGGTAGACGGGGCAGGCAGCTGCCTGCCAGCGTTCCTCACAAGTTATCAGCTAAATCACATTTGAGGAGCCCTGTGACGGCTCAGCAGGAACAGGGCTGGATGACCCCTCTCTATCTGCATTCCCATCCTTACAGTTTAGGCTGTAAATTCTTCAGGGACAGCTGCAAGCAGGAGGTCCTGCAGCAGCACTGCTGGCCACAGCTAGCTGGGACATCCGCAGAAAGCCCTGGGAGGTTACAAAGCTCAAGGAACTGGATGCTGGGCAAATGTAAAAACTGTGGAAAATGTTGTTTTGTTGTACTGGTGTGCATAGTGCACCTGAGAAACTGCTTAACTGGGCACAGGTAGAGGAATTGAGGCTGGAGTGATTTGTCTTAGGTGTAGGGCGTCCAACATAAGCCATGTAATTCTAGGATTTGAGGACTTACAAGGTCACCTGTACCAAGATGACCACAGCAGTGACACAGTCAGATAAGTTTGAGATTGCCTAAGTAGCAGGAACATGAGGTTTGGATATGGACGTAGCAGAGTTGTAACAGATGAGCAAAAAGCAGTAAGAGGCTGTTGTTTGGGAATCTGCACAGAGAAAGAGAGGGACAGGGGCAATGAGCAGAGGAGTCCTGAAATCACAGAATGGTGGGGGTTGGAAGGGACCTCTGGAGATCATCTCATCCGATTCCCCTGCTCCAGCAGGGCTACCCAGAGCAGGGTGCCCAGGATTGCACTGTCCAGGTGGGTTTGGAATCTCTCCAGAGAAGGAGACTCCACAGCCTGTCTGGGCAGCTGGGGCCAGGGATCTGGCACCCTCACAGCAAAGAAGTTTCTCCTTATGTTCAGATGGAACCTCCTGGATTCCAGTTAGTACCCACTGTCCCTTGTCCTGAAAAACTGAAAATAAGGTGTAATATGAAAAATCGGAGAATAAGTATGTAATATGAAGAACAAAGGAGGGTCAATCTTCCTGTGGTAGGAGCAGGGGCACCTAGGGACAGCCATGACCTCTATGTGCCAACTGAAACCTCCCAGAATGCCGAGAAACTCCCCTGAACAACCTACTGGACTCTCCACCAAATCCGTGTCCAAAAGACTTACCATAGGAGGGCAAGCCAGGAGGGACTCAAGCCCTAATATAAAGTGGCATGTGAGGGAAGGGTGACAGATCTTCAATTCAGCAGTGGTGTGATTTGTCAGCTTTAGCAGTAATAATTACCAGCTTTAGAGTTTTAAGTGTGCAAAATGCTCTAACTGTAAATTAATATCAGCGGTGTTCATTAGTGAATCAATTAAATAGTCAATAACTTAACTAGCTTCTCAGTAGAGAATTGCTCTGTAATAAAGATCACAGCCTCTTGGATAGCTATGTCTCCAGCCTGTGCCTCAAAGGGCTGGGTCAGACCTGGGGCTCGGCTGGGACCTCCCAGGCTAGAGGTCTGGGCTAGCTGCTGTCTAGGGATCCCAGTTCAGCAAAGAAGCTTGGTTAAGCCTACATGAGCAAATGCAGTCTGGGCTGCTTGTGTTACATGCTTGTGCAACGCCCAACACAAAGAGGCTGTGACCCATCACTGAAAATCGTGCACACCAGCGCCAGGGTGTGAACACACCATTGGCCATGCTTTTAATAGCTTCTAATAATAAACAGGGATAAAGAGCTTAAAAGTTTGAAGTGCCTGCGTAAAGCACACCTGCAATTAAAGGGGCACTCCTCAACCACACGTGAGCAACACCAGAGAGCTGGTGCTGGGGACAGGGCCCACCTTGGGTCCTCCCACTCTTCCAGCAGCACTGACCTAAATACTCCCTCTTTCAGACTCTGGTGGTAGGAAGAAAATGAGCTGGTCTCATTAATTTTACCTCCTGCTGCCTAGAAGAAAAAAAAAAAATAATTCAAAGCTATGCTGGTGACCCGGCAACTCAAACCTTCTCTGGAGCAGGACATTGCAAAAGACCTGCTGCAGCACTGCTCATGAAATGGCCATGCCCTGATCCCAGAGCTCAAGTTATTCAGCTGGGGACTTTTTTAAAAAATCCAGTTAGGACACACAGCAAGGCAACTGTTTCTCTGCAGGGCAGTTTATGCAATGAAAGGGCATGCAGACCACCATCAGCTGGTGACTTGGATATGCAGGAGACCCTGAGACTGGCATGCTGCACGACACAGGTGATGCCACCAACTCCTCCCTGCAGCTTCCTTAGAGCCTCACTGGAGCCACATGCACCAGGGCACCCTATTTTCCTGTGATTTCCAGAGTTCAAGTTTATTTTTTCATCTGATAGTAACAGCAGAAGACTATAAAAAAAAAGTACACCGGCCTGAGCGGCTCCAGAGTCTAAAATAAACATGCCAAGCCCTATTTGTGAAGGAGTAAAAATAGCTTGTTTCTCATTCCTTCCCAGGACCTCAGCTTCATACAGAAAACCTTCACAGGTTAACTATAAAAATACCAGACATGCAAGGAATGTCTTGATTTGAGCTTTGCGCTCTTTGGAGGAGTTCAGAAACCCACCTTGGCAGCGAAGGGAAGTGGCCTCAAAGCATCTCTCCCGCCCAGGGCTAAAGGCCAGGCACTGCCAATTCCCTTTAATAGAAACTACTGTCCATCTGAGGGAGGAAAAAAACCAAGCCTTCACTGGAATTACATCTTGTGCTCTTTCTTGTCTGGATACTTTTTAAACAACACTGATTCCAAAGAGCATTAACTAGAAAATCTAGTGTGGCAGCCAGGACAGGCTCCCTGGGAAGCAGGGCGAGCACAACCAGCATCTGCATTGAGTGCAGAAGGCAAACACTGTAAGAAACATCCCATCATAGTGAGTTCTGCTAAATTAACTTTTTTCCAGGGCCTACACGTATCTCACCTGGCACCTGCGAGGCTCAGGCCTGAAGAGGACAGAAACAGCAGACCTAGGAGAGCAGCACCACAGGCAACCTGTCACCAAGTGGAATGTAATTGTTATTTCTAATGACAGACTAAGCCAGACCCACGAGTGAACACCAACCTATTTATGACTCGGGCTTAAAAAAAACAGGACTAGAGGAGAATCTGAAACCTGCTGGTATTTATACAGGCACTGAAAGGTGCCAGGGGAAATGCCAGTTGTAAGTGTCCCCAGCCCCACAGGCTGAGCTCGCCAGAGCCATCAGCCCCTGGAGCTGCCCAGGAGGACCCAGCAGCAGGAGCCAGCAGTCAGCACACTTCCCTACAAGGCAGTCCCGATAGCAGCACACACAGCTGCCCATCTGCTGCAGCGCTCTCCTGCCTCGCTGCATCCCGAGAGCACGCACCGGGCTTTGACCCACGGCAGGCACCTCAGAGCCCACCCTCCCCAGTACAGCCACCGCGCCCCAGTGCCAGCACTGTGTTCACCATTAGAATTCATCTCCAGAAACTTCAGCTCAAATTGAAGCGGCATAAATTAAGCAGTGATTTGGGGCTTTGGGTGAGATGCAGCAATGTCTCAGAAGAGCTCTTAGCAGAGCCACGGTCATTTTAAGTGACAGGGACAGGAAAAACAAATTTGTTTGCTAAATACACATTTAGTTTAGCCAGTCATGTTGAAAACCTCAACGTTTGTATTTTAGATTATGTTCTTAAATGTGCCCACATCACGTTGAAGGCCTGCATCTAGTGAGGTCTGTTACACAGCTCCCTAAAGTTTCCACCTCTCGATCGAAGTCAATCTTGTACATCATCTTGAGCAAAGGCTTCAAGAGATGGGAAAAACAGTCTCCCCCCAGCTACTTCTTCCCATTATTAAGCACCCTAGTAAATAAATAAGGAAAAAACACACCTTTTCCAGGTTTTTGTCTTCTCTGGCTTCATCCTCTTCTTGTCATACACAAACTTGCATCATTTATGGTCAAAACTGTTTCAGAGAACAAGGAGAACGATCTGGAGCCTCTCAGCTCTCTTGTCCCACCTGCCTATGCGCTACCAGTGAAGAGTCACCTCACCAGATGCTTCAAGGTAAAAAAAAAAATAAAAAAAAAATCACAGCTTGTCTTATTTACACTAATATTTTGTGTTAGCTGTTACATAAATAATGCTGCTCTTAAAGGACGCTTCTCTCAAGTCCCCTGCTCTCCTCACCTGACATCACTTCCCATTCTTTCAGCTTATTCTGAAAGGGCAAGGCTTCTGGAAAGATATTTTCTTCTTATCTGATAGGCACTGATGTAACAGCCCAGCCACAAAACGAACACCAAATAACTGATGCCAATAATTTCACCCCATATATGTGACCCCGGATTTCAGCTCATACTTCCACAGAAATAACTTCCACCCCCCAACGCATGCATTACAGTGATGCTCCTGTCCCTGACGCAAGGCAATGCAGTGCATCATGCTTCCTTCCTGCTCTGGTGCACTTTTCCTCCTATTCAATGGTCCACAGAGATCTCAAGGGCTTATCACGCAACACAGGGCCCATGAGCAGCATGTGTTCTCCTGCAGTGGCAAAGACTTGGAAAGTCAGTGTTCTGTAGAGAAAGGAATGGCTGAACCTTCTCCCTGACTCTTCCTCACGGGGCAGACATGCCCCGACCTGTTTGAAGACCCACAGCAGCATCATGGCCAGCTTCAGGGTCATTTTAAGCTTCCAGTGGAAGCATTTCCACCTCTCCCAACCCACCGCTGTCTCCTCTTTGTTCTGGTACAAGTGTTACAACCACACAGAGAAGTGGATGGGGGAACTGACACACATCATAAAGAACCCAGCAAGAGACAAACAAGAGGCTAGTTTCCATCTGTCTCATCTTCCCAAGTGGATGAAAGGTCTGCAAGACCACTTCTCTTTTCCCTTGCACCAGCACAAGTGAGAGGCAGGACCACTTCCTCCAGCAGCATCAGCTCAAAGCAACAGAAAAGCTGAGCATGCCAGGTTCAGATATGTTAAAAAAAACCCGTGCCATGCAAGAGCAAGGTTGGCCAAGAAGAACCCAAACAATTCCAAAAGATAAAGGGAAAAAGAAATTAAACTGGTTTCAGGTGGACATCTCCCATTCATTTCCCACTATTGTCCTAACCAGCATCCAAGCAGCACATACTGATAGCAAGGACCACCTCCCACAGCCAGCTGCATCCTGGTAGCAGGCAGTGCAATTCCCTTACAGCAGAAGTCTCCAACTGGATGTATTCCACATTAACAGTCTGCTCAAGCACTTCTGGGCAAACTGCAGCAAGCAGGCAAGTGACCTGACGCAGGTTTCTTTTCAGCCACTAAGCCACTTTAAAAGACATCTAAAAATACATTAAATGCTTTTCTCATGTGACTTTTCTATGCAAGGGACTGCTCTAAAGCCTGCCAACACCAAATGGAATGAGACGCTGCTGCAAGACCTTTTTCCTGCACCGACAGCCTCCACATCGTAAACTTGTTTGAGGCCAGGAGACCAGCCTAAGATGAAAACCTGGAGCAAGGCGCAGTCTGACCAACAGCATCAGCTCCTGATGTAGCACTGTCTTCCCCAAAGGGCTGTGCTTTCATTCAGAATCACCACCCAGATGGGAAGCCACTACATTTTGCCTCGTTTCTGCTCCAGAAGGGTCTTTGTTACATCCAGAACAGTTCAGTTGTATACTCCTCACAACCAAGCCTAAAGAAGAAAAATAACTTCCCAGCTCTGTTGACACAGGTAATTCCTCTCCATTGAGGAGAGGCGAAGTAAACAGGACAACTGTTTGCCTTGGAAAATGTTTCGCAAATCATCTCAGCTGGCTTCTACCACAGAGCCTAAGCAGGAGGATGCCAGCAACTTCAGTTACTTCAGCTGATCCTCAAGCCCATCTCCTTAGACTAGATTTACATCGAGTTTCCCACCAAGACTCTTCCTTTGCTCTCAGTGTGGAGCAGACAGCTCTTCTCTTTGTTGAGATGTGGACCCACGTGCTCACAAGCTCCTGTGCATGCCTGGGTCTGCCTTGAAACAGAGCAGACACAGACCTGCTCAAAAATGAAAGGTGTCTGCTCCCAGATCAGTTCAGGCTGCAGAGTTGAGCCATCTGCTTCTGCCGATACCAAGGGTGGTTCTTCCTCGCTCCAAACCAGACACCTAGCTGCATGCCCAGGCAGCTTCCAGCTTCAGCTGACCTTTTCCAGTTGGCACAGCCTCCGACTGCTGGTCCCAAACAAGGCTTAGAGTCAGCTGCACAGAATTCGCTAAGAATCATCATCTTAAGTCACTGCTTAAAGAAGAATCCCACCCCTAAACACTTGCCCAGGGTGTGGGCTGGCTTAGCCAGCCTGAATTCCCATATATGACCAGGAGAGAGGACTTCAGCATATGAAGCGCTTTTTCCCAGGCTCTCAGCTGGAGCAACCATGCCACACACTACACCAGCCCAAAAAACGCTCACAGAGAAGAGCTCTGCACCCAACCTTGCTCTCCGTGATCTCCCTTCTGCTGGTGGTTGACTGCTTTTCCAGCGGGATCAGGGCAGACCAACCCATCACAAAACACAGGCATGTGTGGCCAAGGCACAAAGGGCAGTTCTGTCCCTATCTGCAGGGCCTTGATTGCATCTTCAAGGAAATTTAGACACTAAATCTCACTGCTTGTTTTTATGAAGCTGGGCAGAAGCTGCCTCAGATGAAGTCCTGAAGCATATCAAGGCAATGGTTTGCAACCAGCGAACAGACTACAAGAAACCCATAAAAGGTGCAAAAAGGCTTACCTGAGGTCAGCAGGATTAAGCTCGCTATACCAAATTATGCCACTCCAGGGGAAGCTTTAGAGGCCTGTGATTCAGGGCAGAGAAAGAGTCTGGAGGCTGCTGCACTGGGTCACACTGGAGCAAAGCACCCAGCATCACCAAGATGTAGCACAGAGGTCTGCAGGAAACAGCTTCTTCCTGTAACGGCAGGACAGGACCATGGCCCCGCTCCCCTGGGACACCCACGGGCCAGGCACGCTCTGCTTGACCGGCAGGCTGGGCTGAGTGCACAGAGCCACGTCCAGTTTGCAGATCAAAAGCCACTGAGGCACCAGGGAGCAACGGTCGGCCCTACCTGTCTCAGCAGGTCCTGGGTCCAACCTGAGAAGAAAGCAGGAGGTGGAGGCGAGCGGCACTTGCCTCAACAACCGGGGCGTTTCAGAGCACAGCAGGCTTTGGCAGCACACCACAGAACCAGTGTGGCAGGGAGAAGGAAGAGGAGGGTTGGGATTCCAGTTTCTAGGAATAAAGGATGTGCAGGACTATGGTACCAGTACTGGGACACTGGTTTGAGGGGAGGGTGGTGACTGAACCACATCACAGCTCTGGAGTACCACTTCTAGACTCCAGGAGCTCATCCTGTCTCTGAGTGAGGTTTTTAAGAAACCTTCTCACGCCTAAATTAGCCATGGGAACTACAGAGGTATTCGCTCTGCCACGGCCAGCAGCCAGAATCGCACACAACTTTTATCCCGGCTTATCACATTGCCTCCTCAATGCTTTAAGTCCACAACATAAATTTTTACATCTTTGCCAATAACAAATGAAGCCCTTTTCCCTAATAGCTTTGATTGCAAAGTTTTCACAAGACTATAAAGCCCTATTCTCATACTTTTCTTACAGCTTACTACCAAAGGTTCGTGGGGTTTTGCACGCAGGACTGTTACAACATGGTGCTTCAGCTTTCTCTGGATGTTTCTGAAGGAGATTTGTATTTATTCTCAGCAACTGTTATTCTCAAAAGATCAAACTTCTTACCTCCCTAGAAGCTGACCCTTGATGTTGACACAAAATTTTATTCTAAGATGCGATAAAGTCTTTCCTGAAAGAGCAACCAGCACAAGGCTGCTGGCGTACGGATAAAGCACCAGCTTCACAAAGACCACTGGAAATCACAGAGTTGCACATTTTGGCCAAACAGCTTATGCTGGGGGAGCGGAACTGATACGGTGTGAACATTTACAGCACCATGGCACACCCCTTTACGGTAGGCTGCACAGGCCCATTAGTCTTTGCTTCTGTATTACTGCCACAACCGGAAGCATTAGTGCCCATCCCGACACCTGATCTGAGCTGGACACTAATTAAAATAAGGTTCACTGCTGTGTTCCTAGCTCTTGATTCTACCCAGGATGGGCAGGTCTGCACTGTGCCCACACCAAAGCTGGCAGGATGGCTCATGATCCCCGTACAACAGCTACCCTGTGCACAAGCACCACGCAGCAGAGGCTGCAAACGAACCTACGGTGACAACTACTGAAAGCAATGATACAAGCTGATCACATCATCGTTTGCCTCTTAAGTTCAGTTTCACCCATGTTACTGAAATTATACTTTCCAACACAACTGTACAGGATGCAGTAGAAAGGAAAGATGCTGATTTTTAGGAATAGATGTGTGGGAAAACTTGAATTTCAGAAAAATACTAGAGGAAGATAACCCTTGGAACTGGTGCAGCCAGTCTTTACCCTGCATCTGTAGAGGTAGAAAGTCTGGCTTTTAGAGGAAAAAAGACACAGCTACACAGATTCTGGCTATCTTCCCAATAGGAACCTGCAAAGTTTAACTTGGAGAAGGCTTTAGAATAACTCACCTTTTATTCTCCAATGCAGGCCCCAGGCAGTATCATAAAAATTCCACTGGAAATACTTCCTTTGGAGTGGGAAAACACCACGCATGGTCTGTCATGCAGGAATCAGCTCCTGCAGTACTGAGAGCTCAGGCACTCCACAGATGTCAAGACCTAACCAGAAAGTCTAAGGGACACAATTCATCGCTGCCTCAAATATTCCTATCAAGACAATCCCAACGTCAAAATCATTGTGTCAGATTTTCCACTGGCATCAAACTCTGTATTTGTAGATGGCTGCCAGACCACATCATTAGAAGAACCCCTTACTTTGGGAAAAGCAAAGCACTCGGAGAAAGCAGATCTAGAGGGAAGGTCTTCTTAGACAACGAAGAGAGCCCCAAGGTATTCAGTATCAGCACACACTTGTATCTTCCTGCCTCCTGTCTCAAAACACCTCTCAGTATCCACCTAGAAGTGCATATCCGTGCCAGGCTTTCCTGCAGGAATGCCAGCAGCCACAACACAAAGGTAACAGAAGATCTCACCATACATTTCTACATCATTATTTCAGCAATATTTAGAGAAGTCCTGATGAAACTTTTCCTTGTTGTAGAGGGAACTCTCAGCTAGAGACCAGTACACTGAGGGACTGCTTTAGAGAAGTTTACAGCAGAGGCACAGAAGCCATACTGGAAAAACTCCACAACTATTTCCATTCTGATTGGAGTGGTATCTGAACAGCATCCTGACTGCTCAATAACTGAGCACTAGACACAGGGATTAGTTGTATTGACCACTCTTGGTCTCTCTCCTCTGTAATCAAAAAGTCCCAAAGAAGCCACACACAAGGAAATCCTTTCAAGGCTTCACAAGAGCTCTGGGAAGAGATGTGTTTCCTGAAGAGCCTTGAAGAGTCCGTTTGCTCACTGACCTTGCACAAGAAAGAGGGAAGAAGCCTATGTGACAAGAAGCAAGCAGTGCAACCCCTGCAAGAGATCCACAGCACAGACAGCACCCATGTTGCGATCTGAACTTGTGACAGTGGTGCATCACCTCTCACATTCAACACTCAAGTGGAAAACTGCTGGTTCAAACTATTGCCCAGACTCTTCTTACTCAGGCTCATCCACAATCAAACCCTAGCCCTTGGGACTGATATAAAATGATCAGTATCTTCCACTGGAAACTCTCATCAAAATTACTGAATGCTAATCCCCACCCTTAAGGAACACACTTCACAGAAGATTAAGCTTTCTGAAGTCTAAATGTACAATCTAGTTCAAAAATCAGAAAAGACCCAGTGTGAATTCATTGCCTATATGCATTCAGCACTTGTGTGACCTGTAAGTATGCTACAGTAAACTGAAACCTCTCCCATAATCACTTTTTCAGCCCTGGAGGAGGGAAGGGGAGGAATGCCGCCTGTCAGGTCCTTACCGAGGAGCATTTGCCACATCAAGTATTGCAGAAAGAGGTTTTCAAACTAATTTGTTGGAAAGCACCAAGAAGTCAGGATCCAAAATATTTCTGAAGCTGCCTACTTAACTATCTATGAATTGAGCCCTTCTCAGAAAGCACAGTACAAAATACACACCATAGTCTTTATTCGGGGTTGCAGTGATGGCAAATGCCATAGCTGAGCACTGCGGTGAGAACACAACACAAGAAAAGGGGGACAAAGGAGAACTCATTAGCGGAAGCCTTCGTTCAAATCTATCTTTACAGGTCAGATGAGGCTAGGAGCCTGCTTTTCTAAGGAAAAACCCAAACCAAAGCTGAACACTGTCCACCTGTAGGGCTGGCACAAGTTCTGCGGCTGTTTCCAAGGCCCACCCTCTGCATGTGAAGGTCTGCCAGAGACAAGGTACTTTGAATCCCACCAAAAAATTTCTCTCTGGGCCTAGAGGATACCTTCTCGGCAGTAAAACTGGGACACATGCACGCACACGACTACTCGACCCTGAAGAAGAAAATACCCATTGTAGCTAAAAGCACCATCCCAAGGGAGGGCTCTGTTGGTACAAGGCTCCCTGCCTCAAAGGATGGCCCGATTCCCCTCCTGAGCACTTTGCTGAACCAGTGAAGAAAGGGCCTAGCTGAAAAAAAGAACAATTTTATGCCAAGTTAGCAGGATCAGTTGATCAATGCATCAGCTCAGCACCACAGCTGGCACGTGGGAGGAGGCAAAAGGGCACAGCTGAAAGCAGGGAAAGAGAAGGGCCCTTTCAAGAGCATCAAACCATGAGGGTGGCTGAAGCAACCGTTCGTCCTGAGCTAACCCACTGCTCTCCAGCGTGGTGACCATGCCCACCTCTTCCTCTCCACCTTCACTGCCAAGGTGCTGACAAGCCCCTTCTGGATGGGGCATTTACAAGCTCCCTCCACAGATGATAAAAGTTACTAATTTGCAGAAAGTTAACCCAGGAAAAACAAAACAAAACAAAAACCAAGATCAGCTCATTGAGACAACTGCAAACACCAAACCATATGTCTGGAGGTCAGACCTCTCCACTCCGGGAGCAGCCAGCCTTACACCAGCTCAGCCGCCCCACACAACTTCCCCCTCTGCTGCTCACTGCGCCTCACCCCGGGACAACTGTGGTGGCACTGGGACTGATATGGCCCAGCAGCGACACAGCTCAGGGGGCCACATGGCAGAACACTGCTGGTGTGAAAAGTCTGGGGGGGCGGGGGGCTGTTGTGAGCTCTCCGCAGTTAGACATGTGCAACAGCCACAGTAAGGAGCTGTGAGAGCACACGGCAGCCCAGAGGCCCCCAGCACGCTGCCCAGGGATGGGACCCTGGACATGGAAGAGTTGCAAGGCTCCATTGCTGCCTTCAGCAGATATTCCAGGGAATTTCCTAGCATGCATCAAGCCTGGCTCCCAGAAACCAACACTGTCAGGGTGAGGTGACCTTGAGCACAAGACAGCATGTAGGAAAACAGGGTGCCTTGCATCACTTGCACCTCAGCTAACACCTCGTGCAGAAGCTACCATCAGGCAAGAAGCTCCAGCTTTAATTCAGACCGTGGTTTCAGCACACATCTGCCCATCTAAGTAAGTCATTGCCAACAGAAGAGAGAGGCCCCCATTGCCACCCCACAACCCAGACAAAGCCAAGACGCTCACCTTGCTCTGTCTCCACCTCCTCAGACCCTCCAGAACAGCTCACAAACCATGCACAAGAGCAGAGAGCTTTCTGCTGTTCCCCAGGTGACCTGCTCACAAGCCCAGCAGGCACTGTGAGGGAACGGAATGGACCTGAGAAGCCAGGGGATCTGGAACATCTCCTCTGGACAGTGTTGCACCAGCATACCAGCTCAGATGCTCATGAAAAATTAAATGAGAAAGAAAGAGGTAACATCAAACATATACAACCATCTTTCCCACTGGCAAGCTAAAATTTTATTCCTGAAAAGCTGAACCAGAGGCAGTTTAAGACAAGGGACAAGTGTAGGAGATACATGGATATAAAAGGCATTAAACTAGGGAATGTACCTACCTAGCATACTCACGAGGGTTAATATATTAGCTTTCCGTCCAGCAGCACCTTCGTAGTTTGCTCAAACTTGTTCAATCTCACCGAACAAGCCCTAAAAGCACAGGTTCTTCAAGTTGATCTTTTATTTTTCACAGCTTAAACATGGTCACAGCCCTCTGCGAATCGGGTTTAAGATACCAAGCTCTCCAGACTGCACAAACATCCCAAGAACAAACATTTTCAGCATACCAAGAGCTCAGATACACTAGGTCAATCCAACTGTGTTTATTTGTATTTTGCCCAAATCACCACCAAAGTACTCGGAGCTCAAGGAGCGACAGCCTCCCACTGATTCCGCAAGAGACCAGAAGTAATTGCTAGACAGTCCGCAAGCACCACAAAGAATGCCAGAGGCATTTATTTACGCGACCCCTGTTTGCCCAAGGAGAATTCAGAGTTTGCATTTTTCTCATTCAAATTAATCATTACTAGAATTAAATCCTCTGTGCTATTCCTCAGCTAACAGCAGTAAAGACATAAACCATCGAAAAACATCCCCACAGCACAACTTTTCAGATAGCTGTCACTGCCGGAATGAGACCGACAGTTCTGGTTCCATCAGCTGGGGTTCCTCCCCAGGCTGGCACAGCACCCTGGTGTCTCTCCAGGACAATCTCTTTTGTTACCTCTCCAAGGGAGATGGAAAAGGTAATGAGACACCACTCCTACTGTTGAGCAACACCACTCCTGCCGGGGCAGAACCATCACACCTTCTCTGCCAGGCTGACAACACACCAAGTCTCACACTTGTGCTGCAGACACTAAAGCATGAAAATTCCCATAGGCCCCAGCAGCTGAAACCACACAGTCCTCTTCTCCACCAGACCTGAGCAGGACCACTAGTCTTTAGTGGCAAGTACTTCTCAGGCTTGTTGGCTGGCATGCTCACACAAGCTGGGACGCAGCAGCTCTCCCTCCAACGTTCCCCCCTCGCTGCCGGAGCACAGCTCTGCCACCACGAGACACGTGAGGATTCCTCCAGACCAACCGCCCGTGGAAGACAAGTTACGGTCAGAGCTCAGAGCCAATCCTAACCACACACTTCGCAGTCGAAGCTGGCAAAAGGTCTCACACGTCTTCCCTCGTTCCTTGTAGCAATCAAGCCCAGCACACTGGGCAGCGAGAGGTGGGAGGAGAAAGAGGTGGATAAGCAGCACTCGCACTAGAGATGAGCACCGGCCATTTCTGAGCACAGAGAAGTGCTCGGGGTTAACAAATCCCACACAGCGAGGCACAGAACACCTTCCCTGGTAACAGCCCCACAGCTTTTGCTAATTCTCCGGGCCTAATATCAGCAATTAAGCAGAATTCACTATCCAGTTTACACAATGCTTAAAGAAATGGGTCTTTCTAAAGTAGCACGTGCTCTCAACATCTTCCAGTTATTCAAGGATCTGTGCCAGCTCCCACAGAAGTAAGCACAAACTCCTGCAGCAAGAAGACGTCGCAACCTGGAATCAGCCAGGCTTTGCTGATTACTCCTCTGAGTAAACAGTGGTGTTCCCAGCACTTCAGCCTGCTCTCGAGCTTCTCCCGTTGGCATACTACCCTATATTTAGGATAGAAGAGCGCAATGACAAGCATCAGGAAGAATGAATAAGTGGTTTAGGATGCTCGGAATAGTGGCAGAGTCTGCGTGAAGGAACCTAAGCTGAATTGGAAACTCTTAAAGCGAGGAATCTGTAAAGCTAAAGCTGTGAAAAGACAACATTCCGTATATAAAGTTAAAAACCGAATTTTGTGAAGGACACTATTCCCAAGGCAAGAGATGCTGGTGGTCCATCCCGTAACAGCAGTGGGCAGTGAAAAGTTGCCCCTCCCTGGGGTGGCTGAGAGAAGATAAATGAATACTTGGTCTTTTCCTACAAAAAGAGGATTTTAGTCTCATTTTGGACAGGTGAGCGATGTCAGTGCCATTTTCTCAAGCCTGTGAGCTCAGAGCTCAAGGACCAAGGGAGGCACAGCACCTCAAGGAGTGACTGTGAACCCTGGTGCCAGCTCCCATATCCCCCTTGCCTGCACTTTTCACCTCACAAGCAGCAGAGACCAGGCTAAGCTCTAAAGGCACACATGAGGAGTTTGTGACCTGCAAACCCGTGGCAGAACTTGCCAAATTCACACCCGCTGACTTGACAGGCACTAGAGACTCTCTGCAGCCTGTTGCTTCTGAGAAGCCAAGGAGGCCACAAAGAACGTTCTGCATTTACTTCTTTTTGGGCGGCAAAACTTGCATTTAGTCACCCGTACCGCTAACCAGAGGTTGACTGTGGGTCTCTTCTGCCCGTGACAGCCTCTGCTTATGGTCACGCTCGCAGCAGTGAGACCCAAGGTCAGCCCTGGGAACCCATGGTGCCCACGGAGCCCCATGCGAGGTCGCCATGTCCCGCAGCGCAGTCGGGAGCTGTCCCGGCGCCCCTGCCTGGGGCTGCAAAAGGCAGAGCACTCCGGGAAGCGCCGAACACCTGGCAGCCCACCTGCACTTCCGTGGAGCCGAGCCTGCCCCGGTGAGCGGGCAGAGCCCCCGGGTTCTTGCACCCTCCGCGCTGGGCCGAGCTCGGGAAGCCCGCACGGGCTCCAGCACACCGCGCCTGGACCCACAGCACATCCCGGGAGCGGCTGCCACCACCTCCGGCACCCGGGCCGCTCCCACCGTCCCGGCGGTGCCCGTAGCGAAGCCCCACGCCTCGCTCGGTACAGCCCAACCCGGCCCGGCCTCTCGGTGCCCCGGGCCGGGCCCACTCCGCCTCCCGCCCGCCAGCAGGGCCGGCACCGCCGGGCACTCCCGGGCGCGGCGCCCACACAGGCCCCGGTGGACCCCGGACGAG
>WTSP01023767.1:0-58166 GCA_025331215.1 Actenoides lindsayi
CCTCAGCCCTGCCCTCACAGATTCCCGCCCAAAGCCCTCCCACTCCCTCAGCAAGGCTAAGGGGAAAAACCCCCCCCACCCTCAGGACAGCTGTATGACATTTCCTCTAAGCTAAGGAAAAGAAGTCTCCCTGGAGGAGTGCTCTATTTTGAAATGAGATCATCGTTACACTATGGAATGCAGCTTTATACTGGAAGTATATGATGTTGTTGTGAATGAGCTGATAGGCAGAACAGCATTTCCAGTTAATGAATGAGCATCCCAGCTGGTTCAGCCAGCTGACTGTTGTGGATTCCCTTCTGAAGCTGCTCAGCCTCATTCACCCA
Source organism: Actenoides lindsayi (assembly GCA_025331215.1). Taxonomy (NCBI): domain Eukaryota; kingdom Metazoa; phylum Chordata; class Aves; order Coraciiformes; family Alcedinidae; genus Actenoides; species Actenoides lindsayi. The sequence goes on from WTSP01023767.1 coordinate 327, forward strand.
CCTAGAAAGAATGAAGGCACTGGGCACACGCCTCTTGAGTTAAGCAGGTTCCCAAGATGTAGTTGTCAATGGTACAGAGCGTTGCAGTTTTGAAGTACCTTCTTGAATTTTACTTACTTGTGAATTTTTGCCTTTCCCTGTGAGGCTGTGTAAGTCAGCAGCTTCTCCAGGAGAGTTATTCACCAGCCTCGCTTCAGTTTCGGATCTGTCAGGTCCTAATGGTGCAATAGCTTGAACAGTGGAGCAAGGCATTTAGAATTGTGAATAGAAGTGGTTAATGAGAAGATGGTGTATGTATTCAAAACCCCCAGAAGCTGAGCAGCCAGGCCTATGCTTATCAAAGGAAGTATTTAAATAAGCTGTCACATAAAGCCACTCAGATTTTGGTGGATGCAGCTTCTCTGAAGCTCTCCAAAGATCGAATGTAATTGAATAAACTTTAGAAATACCCACTGGTGGTCTCTGCAGGTGAAAGCCAAGAGGAGCTTACACCGGAGATGGGGAGGATACATCGACCCATCTTTTCACTAAGTCTGTTTTCAGAAAGTTGATCTAAGCTTGCATTTAAAAATTAAAAGACTCATTATTTTTACAATGACAAAATGAAATATTTTTTGGGAAGTTCAAATTTTTAAAGGCTGTTATGATGGAGAGTCATGGGAAATCCATTACCATTAGAAAGTTTTCTTTCCTAATCTGAATTTCAGGCATGATTCCATATTATTGCAACCTTTGGCCATTACTTCTTATTCTGTCTAAGATGGACATGAAAAAGAAACTAAACTCTTACTGTTTGTGATGTATGTGTAGACTGCAGTAATTTTCATCTTTCACTTCCACCTCTACCCTTTCTATTTTATTAGGATTTTTTAAAAAATCTCATCTCACAGACCATGTTTTCTAAACCTCTAATCGTTGTCATTACTCTTTCCTAAAGTCTTCCTGAACAGTGAATGTAATTTGATAATCTTCCTGTTTGGGAAATATTTTTGCTTTATTAACCTTTATAGATCCAATTATGACATTGATAGCTGCTTTCATGAAGAGGATAATACAGAGATTTTTGGAGGGTTAATTGGCCATGTTTAGTGAGAGACAGAAATCCTGCATGATATAGCTGTTTCAAAGTGTGGTTGTTGTGTAGATACACCTTACTGCTTGTCGTTAAAAGGTGGAAATCTACACTAAAGACATACAGAAGAACAGTGAGATCCAGTGGCAAATGGCTGTGCTGGTGGATAGATAAGATTCTGATGCAACTTCTTAGACATCAGTTGCTTGACTGATATTCAGATAAAGAGATTATGGAGTTTTGGACTCTAAAAGCTCTGCCTTTTCCTTTTCTTATTACTGAATCAGTGAATCCAGCCATCTCCCCAGCTAATGTCAACCTATGCTGCAGTCATAAAGTCTATTTTTCTGTATGTTAATTAAGAAATTACTATTTCCAGATTTAAAAATTGTTTTACAATCACATAATGTGCCTAAAATAATATGAAATAGACAAAATGGATCAGTAATTTTCTTTCTCCATGTTTTACTTTCAAGAATTTTTATTTGAACCGTAACAAGAACAACTAGGAAGAAAGAAGTTATATTCATATAGATTCACTTTTCTTAAAGAAATTCTGAGAGCTCATGGTGTGATACAAAGAGATAAGGAAAGCTGCATTTTATATCAGTGCAGTGAAACACTCACAGTCAAAATAACTCAAAAGACATCATCAGTTTGACTGCATATCTTAATATATGCCAGAAGCTTCTCCCAGCAGAAGCCAAGCTGTACAGAGATAACCAAATGATCCATCTGTGACCATTATAGCTGTATCAGTGAAAGTCTTCAAAACAGTCCTGAAATAAGATAGCCAGGGAATGCTGTATTCCCAAAGTGCTAACAGCTCCATGTTGAATTCCCTCAACAGTGCCCTTGGCTGCTGTAGCTGTCTCCACAAACCATCTCCGACAGAAGTTGCAAGCTAATTTGAGATCTTAAAAATTCACAGGGATTCTTCTGGCCTTCCACGTTGGAGTGAGCTCTATCCCATGCTGAGGAACCATTACAATTATTATTTATTTTTCTTTCTCATATGAATGTGAGGGAGATAATTTACTCCTTGTTGTCTGAAAATTAAGGACAACTGCTATACCCATCATAAGCAATTTAAAATGAATTGACTCTATTTTATGAGGAAGCATAATAAGGCATGGAATTTAATAATTTGTCCCTGATTCATCTTTTCATTTACTGTTCAGGACATAAAGCTAGAAAAGTTGGGCTTTAGTATTTAGTCTGCTAACCTGCTTTGAACAGTAAAAGCTCAATTTCTGAAAGAAAAGAAAGGCCTAGTTTTCTAGTCCCTAGTGATCCTGCCTGTTTGGCTTTACTGACAACTGTATGACTTTCATTTTCAGTAAACTTCAAATTTCGTCTCTTTAAAGTTATCCAAATTGACTTTCCAGTAGCAGTAACAATTAATGAAAGTTTAGGGAAAACATTTTCGAATTATGTAAGTAACTTAAGAATTCCATTGATTTAGACTCTTAAGTCCCTTGATGATCTGAGTCTTAGAGTCATTCTAATACAATACAAAATACAAATGCAAAGGTATTTGTTTAATTCAGAGAGGAACTTGGTGATATTACAGATAAAATATATTAAGCACCTGGCACCTCCTTAAGCACTTTTGAAAAGTCTCCTATTAGATACTGCATCTTTAGATGATTGAATTATGCTATAACTGGGGTTTTGCAGTGGTTTTAGAAACAGGTTCTTTTTGATGTTGTTTGGAATTTTATCAGAAACCTTATGCCTTTATAAGAAAACAAAAATTACAGAGGGAATGAGATTTTCTTTTTATAAACTTACTGTACATTTTAGGCATATCTGATGGACAAATGTGAAAAAACCCCAACCAACCAACCAACCAGAACACGACATTTCTTAGTTTAGGTTTTCCCATTAGTATCACACTGGAAATTATTGATATTCCAATTTCTTTAGTTAATAAACCCCATAGTTGCCTTAGTGGATGCGAAACAACATATGCTGCTGCCGTTCAAGGGGGGCCTCCACCAGCTTCTAAATAGTAGAAAATACTTGTGAAAAAATACAAACAAAAGCTTTGAAATGATAATCTCCTCTTCAAAGGTATGAGAAGCACTTTAGGACGCTAAGTGCTTTGCAATTTTTTCCCTCCTGAACTCTGCCGTTCTTCTTTTTTCTAAGTGCTTTGGTAACACCACGGAGCTGCCCACGGCGCCTTTGACACGCGTTGTTTTGCTAATTATTGCAACAGTATCAGCAGGAAATGTGAGAACTGACAAGTCACTGCTTTCTAGAACAAAGAGGTCATCGAACGTCTAGAGAGGGGCTAACAATGACGGTGCCTTTGTCTGCGAACAAATAGGAAGGAAATGTTTGAGGCAGAGCTTCTGTCACAGGTTGAGTTTATATATTTTCAGAGCAGAATTCTTTAAATGAATAATGGTCAATCTTAACGGGGTTTAGGGCCTTGTCATTTTTAAAAGTGCTGTGCTGTTTTCCAGACGCCTTGGCTACATTTTTCACCTGTGATATACTATATTCTCATAGTAAGGTGGAAGTTAACACTAAGAACTTCAGAAACACTAAATTGCACTCTATGTCAAGATATTTCTGTCCTGAAAGGTTTCATTTTGTTTCCTTTTCATTTCCAATACATATTTTGGTCTTTCTCAAAAGTATCACCCTTCTGAGATAGCTTTTTTTTATGAGTATTACCTGAGTAGTATTGGAAATATTTAACAGTTTTCTACCTGCAAAATGCTTTCTCTATAAATTATACTATTTCTGAAAAGTAATGTTGCTATTAAGAGTAACTGCTGATACTATTCTGGAAAAAAAAAAATCCAACAAAAGACATATTAAAAAAGTCTTATTTTATATAGTTCTTTGAGTTCTAGTCATTAATTTAAACAGATTGAATTTTACCTCAGTAGTTGGATAGAAAGCAATAGGAAGTGACATTTCAAACCAGAGTTTCGAATTTCTATTTTCACTCAGCAATATTCCTGTTCTGCTGTAAACACTGAAAATGCCAGATGAGCCCTAAATCCTTTTGGCTACCGGGTCACTGCTTACTGTGATGCTGATTTATCACTTGCAGTGCATCAGAGTTCAGACATTATTTATACACTTTTTCTATAGCCTCCATGCTTTACTAACACACAGGTTAAGTTACAAATGCTGCACCAGGCTTTCTACTGCCTGTATTTTCATGACGTGAGAATTTTATAGAAAGAAAAAAAAACCCACAAAAAAACCCCCCAAACCCAAACAAACAAAAACAAAACCAAAAAGCTCAGTTCTAGGAAATTAAGAATTCCAGAGACTATCTCTTAGTGATCTTTGCTTTTCCCAGTCTCATCTTCATCTTAAGAAATCCTCTAGCAGTGCTTTCCATAACAGTGGTGAAACACAAAAGCTTTTAAGTATCCATTAGAGACAGGAGGCAGAGTGCTTATGTGGAATGGAGATGGCAGCAGGCAAAGAGACAATTCCAATGTACACAAGTGAGGTTATATAACATTGTTGTTGACCCCTGGCATCCCCTCATGGGAGGTGGTTGTGATGAACAGAAGAGCATGATTTATCTGTATTTCCTTTTTTTTTTTTTTTCTGATAGATTTGAGTACGTGGAATGTAGACTCATGGAATCATAAAATATCCTCAATTGGAAGGGACCCGTGAGGATCATCGAGTCCAGCTCCTGAAATGCAAGTTTGAAATCATTAGATTTCCAAATGGGTGAATTTGTTTAGTCATGACAAATGTTTCCATGCTCATATTAAGATTTACAAGATATCCTGGGTTCAGCTACGGTAGGGTTAATTTTCACAAGAAGCTGGAAGGGGCCACGGCCAACAGAGCCAACCAAAGCAGCCAGTGAGGTACTTGACACCATACTGATGTCATGCCTGCTATATAAGGGGATGGCTGGCCTGGGGTGGAGGGGTGGGATGGGGATGTTTATTAAACAAGCTGGGACCAGGCTAGTCAGAAGCTTCTGGGGTGGTGAGCTGTTATGTTGTATATCACTGGGTTTATGTATTATTTTATTAGTATCACTGTTGTTTCTTCTCTCTTTGTGGTGTTCTTTTAGCCCGTCCCTTACCTCAAGCCACATACAGGGTTTTATCTTTTCCTTCCAGTTCTCCTCCCCATCACACTGGGGGAGTGAGCAAGCATCTGTGCTGTGCTTAGTTGTTGCCTGGGATTAAACCATGACACAAGACTATTTATGGGCAAAAGATTCTTTCATGCCCATACTTTTTGTACATATCTAGATAGACAAGTGTAATAAACCTCTAATAGAAAAACAGGTGACTGTCCTACATTCTCAATGTGTATATAAGGTAACAAAAAAACAACTGTTCTATTTAGGAAGCAAAAAAAATATTTATACTAATAATCAAGTATGCTCAAATCAAAAGCTCTTAAAGGTTTAATTTAAAAGCTACATATATGTATCTATCTCATCTGCATTAGCTCAGCCTAACACTGTCTGGTTAATGGCTTTCCTTTGCCATATGTGTTTCAGTCTTATAAGGTACCAGGAGGATTGAGGTATCTCAAATCTGTATCACACACAAATTGTGAAGTACAGAGATTATACTAATAGAGACTTTTAAAGCTCTTTCAGTCTCTTTTTCTACAATTGGATGGTTTCCTTCAAGCAACAAAGTAGTGTTCTGCTAAATCCCTAGGAGCATTTATTTTAGGTATGATTATTTCAGGATTTGGAAAAAAAGGGAAGAAATATCTAATAACATGGCCTGCTGCAGATATGCAAAAGCACAGGTGTTGAATCACATGAGAAGCATCTGCTGGACCAGCTGTTGCCACCATTTCAGTGCAAGCTGGTGCCCAGGAGTATTTTCTCCTGCAGTTTTGTTTATTCATTTGGGGAGAATGGTAGGTGATTGACTGCCAAGATGAGATGTGATTATTGTATTAAAGAGTGATTTGGTTGACCTCAGGTGTACCATCTTGTTAGTGACTCCCATGATTGGACTGCTGCCAAGACATATTTGCTGGGGAGTGGACAGATTTATTGAGTAGGACAAGAGGGAAAATAATGTCTGTTTGTTATGAGCTATTAACCAAGATATAATAGCAGAGATGACTAAATGATCATGGTAGTCAAAAAAACAATAATAATGACTAACCTTTGTGTTCATGTTAATTCACCGAATGAAAAACACCTAAGCAGTACTTTCTTTTTAGTTAAGAAGGTGGAAATGAAGTAGAACCTGATTTCTCTGAACCATTAGGCATCTGCAGCTGCCTTGGAATGCAGTTGCATAGGTATATGGCTAGAATTTCAGAAAATCAGACTCTTGGTGCTTTATTTCTGTTCCTAGGAAACTGTGACAGAAAAGTATGGCTTAGGCACTTGGGATGTGTGAAAAGTGTTCAAGAGCATCAGGTTCCTTGCAGAGTGATGCAGAGAGCTATCATAGCATTAAGAGATTATTCAGGAAAAGGACCATAGATTGATAACCAGTCAGAACGTTTGGCCAACTTACTAACAGTTGATGATCTAGAAAGACAATAAGCCTTAGATGTTGCAATACTTGATGTGGCATTGCCTTGGTTTTAGGTATTTTCCGTTGTGTTGGTGTACTGTGTTCGGCTAGGATAGGGTTAATTTTCACAAGAAGCTGGAAGGGGCCACAGCCAGGATAGACAACTGAACCAGCCAATGGGGTATTTGATATCATACTGACATCATGCCCCCTACATAAGGGGAGAGCTGGCTAAATTCTAAAATGGTGTAAGATTTTGTACTCTGCATCATCTTGCAGGATCAGAGCTTGATGTTTAAACTCCAATTACGCATGACTTTTTTTTCAGTTTCTACTAAGAAATCAGTTTTACTTGTGTAATGATGAAACCACCTCCATGGGTGTAGGTATTAATTCTCACAGGCTGTTACCAAGGAGTTCCGTATTGCTTAGACTGAACTTCCCATCAGTATCAATAATTCCATCAATAGCATGAGGGCTGTGGATTATGTTGCTCTGAAGATGTGTTTTGCAAACAGCTAGCCAGTGAGGTCATGAAATTCGTTTTACAACAGCTTACTCAAGCAGCTGATGAGGCCAATAGTTTAGCTCTTCTTATTAGTGTTGGATATAAACCTTTGACACTAACAGTGAAAGATAAATGTTTAATTTAAACAGTTATCCAATTCCTTTTATTAATAGATTTCCAGTATATACTCGTAATGCTCTGTTTAGCATTATGTTATTTTTGCAGATGTAATCTCCACACTTGGCTGTTCAAAGTTTTAATATCTTTAATAAAATGCTCGATAGACGTCATTACTAAAATGTGTGATAGCAAACTGCAAGGGAAGTGTTTACACTATCAAGGTCATAGTCGAAACAATTTACAACAACTGTAAATATTTAATATGGTTGGGTGTGTGAGAATGTACTCAGGGCTGTTCACAGTTTGGTTTCAACATTTTTACAGTAGAATTATTTCCTTCAAAATTGTTTCATCTGGGACAAGGTTTCTCATGGGCTATACCAAATACAGCTTTGCATACCTGTACTTTGCCAGTCTCTTTTCTGTAGTGCCCAGCAACAGGATAAGGAACAGTGGGTATAAACTTGAGCATAGGAGGTTCCACCTCAACATGAGGAGGAACTTCTTTGCCATGAGCGTGACGGAGCCTGGAACAGGCTGCCCAGAGAGGTTGTGGAGTCTCCTTCTCTGGAGACTTTCAAACCCCATCTGGATGCCTTCCTGAGAGACATGCCCTGGGTGATCCTGCTTTTGCAGGGGGGTTGGACTCGATGATCCCTAGACGTCCCTTCCAACCCCTACCATTCTATGATTCTATGATGATACTTGTGTTGTGCTCAATGCATGTTGTTTCTTAGTGCTTATTACTTCCGATCCATTAAAATATCATAACAACAAAGTTTTTTTTTTAAACCTTCAGTGGTCAGTCACAGTTTGCAATCTGAAAGTCACTGTGCAGTGTTGTCATGGCTTGCAAAAATGATATTGCAACAGCATAAGCTTCTTTCTCTCTTGCCTGTGCTGTCTGGAATGGGAATAGAACTGGTACCTCTTGCAGTTCCTTCATCTGGTGACTCAGAGCTGTGACCAAAGCACAGGGGAGATCCTGCTTCTCAGGCCTCAAGAGAGGCAACAACCCAGACGTGGGCAGAAGTGTCCTCCCCACCAGAGATCTCCTCTGTGCCACAGACGTTTGCACCAGTCAGTGACAGAGAACACGTCCTGGTTTGTACTGAGACCGTCACTGCCCCATCTTCAAGCATCCCCATTCAGTTGTCAGCAGAGGTGCTCTGTGCCCCTGCTGTGGGACTGCTGGTCTCTGCTAGCTGAGTCTTTCTGTTGGCCTCAAAGTATACTACAGACTGGTCAGCAATTCAAAGGCTGGGCAATAAACCCCCCCCCTAACTGAGAATTGAAAAGCCAGAGCACAAACTCGCCTGTATATGAGAAATACAGACAGCAGTTCTGTTTTATGACAGAGCTTTCTTCCTGTGTGTAAGCAGATGAGAATATTTAATGATCTATATTTTAATATATTCCCATGCTCCCTGTCTCCAATAATCCCTCTTTACTTGGGATAGGATGCTAGACTTTTTTCACCCAAAAAGTAATAAGGGTAGCTGTGGTGAATTTGTCATAGGTCTGATATTTCCTAAAAATGTTGTGTTTACTGTGTATGTCTAAATCAACACTTGTGAAAAAAATCACATGTTTTCAGGAAGTGTCAAAACTGCTGCATATATACCCTACTGTTCAGCACTGTGTACTCTGGCAGTTTCCAGAAGTATGACAGCTTAGTCAGAATTAGTTTCATAGCTCTTACACAAGCATCTGGTACTCTCTAACAGCTTATAAAAAAAATAAAATAAATCTTTAAATTTTACTTTGACAAAATTTAGAGGTGGAAAAGGAGATAGTCCTGCGAAATCTGCTATATATTAGGGCTATATTTGGAGATTGCATAGGCAGTACTGTTTTAGGCAGACTTTCCCTCCTCTGAGAATCTGCCATCTGTTCTTTACATTTATTTTTCTAATAGTCATGATATATTATGTCCTTAATTCATTACTGTCTATTCTGGGAAGCCAGAGAAAAATGCTATTTTTTATCAACAGTATGATGATCATCAGAGATTTTCAGGAACAAAAGGGGTTTTCTTATTGGAATTCATTGGTCAAACAAATTGATGAAATGTAAAAAGTGATATTAGCAAAAACCTTGATAAACTAAAATATTATTTGTGAAAAGAATATTTCCATTTTTATTAGTATATATTAATATTGGACTATTAGACTGTGGTTAGAAATAGGTATTATTCTGCTTATACCTCTTGATATCGATAGGAATCCTATCGGATTATTAGCACGCTTTCTTTTTCTGTAACCCCATGGTATGGACTTAAGTTTTCCACTGACTTTTTGGATTTAGACACCTGAACAAGCAAAAGAGTTGGAGATAATGTTACTTAGAAATTAACATTTCTTGATACAATGAGTGAAACTTATCTCTGTGACGATCATGTTCATTCCATCTTTCATAGCAGATTGTCAGCGTGATTGTTGTGTAACAAAGAGGGGAATCTTATCCAACACAACTGGAAATCCTCACAATTTGAAAATGCTCCTAATAGCTACTGTATAGATCCAGCCAAAATCAGTTTGCAGTGAATTAGTCAGAATTTTAAAAGCCTCTATTCAAAGATGAAATTTTACTATCTTAAAGCTACTAAGGAGGAGCGACCAGCTCTCCTATGCTGCCCTATTTGAAAGAACTAAAAATATTACAGAGAAAGCAAAAATTGTGAAATGTGAATTGAATGACATCTAAGAGGAATATTTTGTTTTAAAGAACTTGAAGGAACAAACCATGCCTACCAAAAAAGCTCATGCAAAACCCAAGGAATCCTCTTCAAACTCGATACTCTCTGTCAACTGCAAACATTTACATTAGACTCTGGACTTTCTCCTGTATGTTTTTCTCCACAAAACGACTAGCATTTAAAGGTAATAGCAGTGGACTTGGCCTGTCACTTATCTCTTTGAAAGTCCCTCCAGATTCTACAGAAGGGTAGTTCATGAAATATGTAGAAAAAGAAAGAGAGCTACCAATTTGTAATAGATTTCCCACCTTACAGGAATTCAGGATGAAGATTAAATGATCTCATTCTGCATTTATACTCTCCTAACCGTTCCTTCCTTGTGAATCTGTGCCCCACTGGAGAACTTTTTCAGGTATTCAGAAGTGCTGTATGGGATATGGCTGCCTCAACAAAGGCAGCTATTAGAATTTTCAATGCCTTATTGCAATCAACCCTTTTTTTTATGGGTATAGCAGATTGATGATTTTTCATTGCATTTGTGCAGTTCTGTAGCTGTGACATAAACCAGGTGAGATATCCTTGGATTCCTGAAATTTCACTAAGTACTTAACTTCATTGCACTCAAAAAGCTTTCTAGTTTTCCTTGAAGTGTTTTCCATCGTACTAGTGGCCAGACCCTTGACTTTTTTTCCTTATGTAGTAAATTAGCCTGTACAGACAGTAAACTAAAAATTAAGTTCCATTTTTTTACCTAAGTATGTGTAGTCTGGCCATGGAGGCTGGAGAATTATAGCTTGATATTTTAGTGCCAAATATTGATCCTGCTTGTAGAATTTATAGTACTGCATCATACAAATTATATGGAAATTGATCAGTTGTTGGCATGATTGCTCATTATATAGCATGCTTAATTGGTTTTCTCCTGAATTAAAAAAACAATGTGTGCATATATATGCACGCACAGACTTCTTTAAAACTTCTTTAAAACCATGTTCATACTGATGCAGTTCTGCTTTTCTGGTGATGGCCAAACATCTGCCTGCCAATGGGAAGTAGAGAAGGAATTCTCTGTTTGACTTTGCTTGCACATACGTCTTTTGCTTGACCTCTTAAACTATCTTTATGTCAGCCCATGAGTTTTTGCACTTTTCCCCTTCTGATTCTCTTTCCCTTCCTGCTGTGGGGGAGTGAGCAAGCAGCTGTGTGGTGCTTAGCTGCCTACTGGGGTTACATGACAACACTTCTTTTAAAGCCAGAGATGTGCATTAGGAAAGCAAGGTCATAAATTAAAAACAAACAAAGGAAAAGACCCAATGAGAAGCAATGCTTCTGAAGTCCTAAGGAGACAAATGTATTGAAAATGATCCAGTCTCGTGAGGTATATTTCTGTGACTGATGTGAGCCATCTGCTGTCATATCTAGGAAAAAAAAAATAGAAAATCTTCTTAGTGTGGCAGTTGGTTCTGCTTGTCCAGATGGCTGGCTAGCAGGTGTGTTTTATGAGTTACACTGAATCACTCTCCGTTGAAACGTGGACATCTACAGTACAAGCAAACACCTGAATTTAGTTGTCTAAACCTGGAGGATAGTCTTTCTATTAGAATGTTGTCCTTTCCTTAACAGATTCCTCAACTGAGCATTCAGAGCAACAGGGCTGCCCAAAGATGTAGCAAAAATACAATCATAGGGCCATAGCTATGGGATTCCATAGGTGAAGACCACGTTGCTAATATACTTGGAGTATGAATATACAGAGACTGCTTAAAGGCATTAAATGTCTTTGTAGTGAGTTACATGTTTGTGGAACAGAAGCCCTGGCAGGGGGGTGTTATGAAACACATCAGTGATACACTTTTGAAGATGGCTAGAACACAGGAAACAACTAATTGTCTTGGGCTTTTAAAACAAAAATAAACCTTGCTGAAACACAAAAGCAAATTTAGTCAAGTGAAGATGTGCTTCTTCATTGACAATAAATGTTACATGCCATTCAGTGATAAGAATTACAATTTTCAGAGAAACTTTTTCAGTATAATAGAGTATAGAAGAACCAAATTAGAGTTCATAAATATAAAGTGCTCTAGAATATGAAAAAGTGCCTATGAGGTATAGACCTAAAGGGTGCAGTAAATATGAATAAAATATATCTCTTTCTCTATAGCTAGAGTAAATGGCGTGTAACACTGTAGACAACTGTACTTCTTTATCAAACTCACTATAGATTTTCTGCAGGACCACCACAAAACAAACCATTTTCTGATTTGGCGCCTAGGGAAATGCTAATACACAAAAGAATTTTAAATGTAGACCTGCTCTTACCTAAATTCAACCTGAACTTGGAAATCCAGCGTTACATAATTTATGATGAAAATTGCAAGAAGGGAAATAAGAAAAAAGGGGTTAGATTTTTTCCTTTTGTGTCTCTGGCTAATAGTCCCCAAAGTGATAATTTGTACATTGAGTACAAAATGCAGACTAGCTTTCATTTAGAGTATCAAAATGTATTAAGAGGAATAGATAGGTTTAAAGTTTTAAATAGATGCTAAAATGACAGAAGAATAAATTATCTAAGTAATTTTCGTCTTTTTCTCAGTGTCTGTCAGAAGATTCCATTAAGCTGGAACAGAGACAGCAGAGTGACAACAGCAGCTTGCCTAAAGCCCTGATTCTGCATTCTAATGGGGCTCCAGACACACTGCAGAATGGGTGTTACTACATGATTTGAATAGACTTCTTACCACTTGTACCAATGCAGAAAGTTAGCAACGCTTAAAAGAATATTTCCTCTAGAGCTGCTGCCATTTCAAAGCAAACCAAGTGGGCTTTTCTGATTATAAACTAGAATTTCATATTCAGACATTTCAAAATTTCCTTTCAATTTCCTTTTTTTTTTTTTTAATTTTTCCCAAACTTAGTATGCCATTATATGTTGGAGGTAGTGACCAAAAGAACTCCTGTGTGGTTTTATGTGCAGTAGTTGTTATTCACTTATCCGTATGAAATAATGAACAACTGCAAAGCATTTAATTCCGCGATACTTTTTTTTCTTTTCGCTCTTCATTATCATCTCTTGGCTTGCAAAAGAGACAGGATCACATTCATGTTTTGTGATATGGCTGGCTGAGAATCCTAGTGTTACGGAGCAGCAGCGATAGGTAGTCTGCTGCTTCCATCTACGGGAGAAGAACCTGGCAAGCCCAGCATCTTGGGGCTAGGTTGTATATGAGACAGAGTTTGGCAGATACTAGTAGGGGTTGAGCTTTACTGACTGCAGGGATTAAAACCATAAGCATTCAAAAAAAAAAAGCAGAGCAGGTAGAAAAATTTTCAGTCGAAGAGTTATTGAGCAGAAAACCACTAATTTGATGCATTCATTGCGCATCGATTAGTCACTGAGCGAAATACGCAATCGACTCGGGCGTGAAAGCTTTGTGGTCTGTGCCCCATTGTGTCACAGGGGTTTGGACATGCTCCGTGAACTCTTTTCTTCACAGGTACAGAGCTTCAAGAAACGAGGTTAAAGAGGCATGTGGTTTCTCTTCCTTCTTCCCCCGTTTTAATGAAACCAGCCTACAGCACCTTATATAGTTCACGTGTGGTAGCTGTGGTTGCAGGGAGCTTGATGTCTCATGTATAAACTGCAGCTGGAGCCCTTTATACCAATAGGTGTCGATACACAGATGTGTGTAGATATAGAAATATGCTTTGAGTATTGTCAATAGTAGTGCATTTGCTGAATTGAAGCCTCTGAATCATTTTAAACGTCATAATGTCAAAAAAGAGGTGAGGAAGTAGACTAGGAAGTGTTGAGTAAGTTTTCTTCACAGCAATTAATTTTAAAATAAAACATTATATGACATGCGAAACTTAGAGGTCCAGAGCTGCAAGTATATTTATGAAAAGAAGTGAGAATGAAAAGAAGAAAGGAAAGGAAAGAATGAACATGACAAGTGCAAAAGGGAAATGTGAACCTCAGTAAGATATTTTGGTTTTATTACTGTGGCTGCACTTTTTACCTTGTTTCAAACAAGTGTATTTTACTAGGATTCACACTGACTGATATGTATCCTGGCAGATGACGGCACCGCCACGAACTGCTTAGATATGTAGGTGCAGTTCAAAATATGAAGAGTTTAGATACATATTTATGGATAGAATCCTTCCTCCCTTCATTTTGTATCAGAAATTCAGTGTGATAAAAAGTCCTAAAAGATATTGATGTCTTTTCTCAAAGTCAAAGCCAAATATACCATGCTATTATCTCTGAGGTAAAATAAAGACCTGATTTAGTCAAATTTTTCTGACAGTATTACAGTATTATCCTAAATGCTACATGATCACATGAGCTTCTGTTGTCGCTAAAAAACCTCTGCCACTAAACTTCCAACTCCCCACCTGTGGGTTTTAAACGACTGATAGTAGTGTATTTCAGAGGCATTTCCTCCTATTTGTTTAGCCACATTAACAGAGTACTTTAAAGGAAGGCTTTTAGATAGTGTAGAGCAGGGCTTTTCAGTCTGCTTAATGAGCTCTTAAATACGGAAAATATTGGCTTTTTTCAAACTTCTAGTTTAGTCTGTGACACGAGGAAGACAGGGCATGGTGGTGACTAATAGGTCTCTGTGCAATTAGAGTGTGAGGTAGTGCAAAAGTTCGTCTGCTTTCAATAATTCCATTTATCAACTTTTAATTAGATCCTTTACAGCTACATGTCCTTTGATCTGAGCTAATTGATCATGCATTCTGGTTTTAATAGGTTTCATAATAATAATGCTTGGCACTAACACAACACTTTACATTTTGAAAGTGCCATCCAAACATTAACTAATTAACCCACAGAAAGTCCTTTGAGAGTTAATATCAGTACGTAAATGTTTTACTCGTTTTATAAAAGGGGAATCTGAGAGGTGCAAAGTGATTTGCCCAAGATCACCGAGTGAGATGAGAGAAGGGTCCTCAAACATAAGGTAGGAGAAGCTGGCGAAGTGGATTGAAAGTCAGTATTGGCATTTTGCTGGAAATGATAATTTGAAACATGTTTTATTCAGATTTGAACCAAATCATGGTTTGGTTTCTGAAAGTAGAATAAAGATAGATTGCAAAAACATATATATTTAACTTAAATCTTAAATACATATTGTAATTTAAAATCTAAACATTTAGATTCATTTTAATTTTATCTTTTTAATATGTTTTTATTGTAGAACTGGTTCTCTTATAATGCTATTCTTCGTGACACATCTCTACCTTTAAAATATTCTGTCAATTTTAATAGAACATGTGATAGTAGTAAAACCTTCTTTCCTTATATGATTGTTTTTTTAAAAAAAATACATATTTACTGGGCACACTTTAGAGACTATAGACCCTTATATTTTAAAACCTGAGATGACAGGAACTGTTTAAATAAAACTGCAATGCTACTTTTATCCTGAGAATTCCTTCATAGTTGCTGGACTTTTTGCAGTATACATTTCTTAGCTCAGCTGGCTAATCATTATTTCTCCTCCCAACTCACATTTCCTTTAATACAGAATCAGTTATTTGTCTATGTATTGTATTCCAGGTTGTGCATAGCATTCTAGAGGAAAGCCTCAAATTGACAGAATATATTCTTGAGACTTTGCAATTTTATGCGCTGTTATGGAAATAGTGGGATAATGTCTGCCTGTCAGAAAAATCTGAGCAATGCCAGCCCTGGGATTATGAACTCTTTGCACCACCAAAGCCCAGGTCTTATAGATCTGAGATAGCCAAATTATCATTTCATACCAGAAAATATCGATGCAGGGCTTTAGGATTGTATTGCATTGAAAAGATGTTCATGTCCATTCTACAAAGGAATGTGATGTAGTGATCTGTGATGTGTAGAGTGTATTTCTGCAAGTTGACATGAATGTGTAACTAAAATTTAGCATTTACTTTTTATTGAAAAGTCACCATTAATAGCAAGGTTGAATTTTGGTGATTGATTCTTATCCTTTATTAGTCTTTTATTTCAGTTTCTGTCTCCAATTCTTCCTGTCCCCACTGCAGAATTTTGGTGGGGTTTTTTTTTCATATAAATTTTGATGTTGGAAGGTTTCCAGTTTATAACTGGAGGCTGTAACAAGAACTGGGATCTTACCAGTGCTTATAAATATCTAAAAGGCGGGTGTCAAGAAGATGAGATCAGACTCCTTTCAGTGGTACCCAGCAACTTGACAAGGGGCAACAGACAGACTGCAACACAAGAAGTTCCATGTGAATATGAGGAAAACTTCTTTGCTGTGAGGGTGAGAGGGCCTGGAACAGGCTGCTCGGAGAGGTGTGATGTCTCCTTCTCTGGAGAGATCCCAAACCCACCTGGGCATGATTCTGGGCAGCCTGCTCTAGATGACCCTGCTTTGGCAGGGGGGTTGGACTCCATGATTTCCAGAAGTCCCTTCCGACTCCTACTGTTCTGCAATTCAGTGTTTCTGTGATTAAAAAAAAAATGTGAGAGCAGGAAAGATAACAGCTGAAACAAATAGAAATTAAAACCTGACCGTTCAGGCTAAAGAGCCGCTGTAGCTCATCCTGGGGAGAGCAGCAAGGGAAAAGAAAAATCAATGTTTATTGCTATTTAGCAATTAAAATTCTAGCCTTTTATAGCTTATTAAAACAGATCATATAGAACTAATGGCTACTGAACTCGCGATAAGATTTGCACAGTACTTAAAGCAATAAAGATTTTAGTTAGGAAGCAATAAAACCTGTATCAAGATTCTGTGCTCTGTTTTGGGTTTCCTAATGGGAGACCTGACCTCTGCTTAGACACGACGCTCCAGAAGTGAACCTAGCAGCATTTAAGATGACAAAATTGACTTTGAGAAGCAGGTTCTGGTATCAGTGGAACACGCTAGCATCTTATATTAGTGATTTTGTACTATCTACACTGACAGAAAGAAAACTTGGCAGAGAGACCATTGCTGTTGCCCAGAACTGGCAGCAGCTGAGATGGTGGGGATGACTTTGTGGTGATATCTGTTCCTGCGAATAAGATGCATCAGTTTCAGAACACGTGGTGAAAGTCCGTGGAGCTAGTTTTAGTCCTTCTTGACTGCATTCCTGAGGCAGTTTAAGAGCTAGAGGGAGTTGCCAATAAGTTCAGAGCAAAACACGCAGCTATGACTAGTTAATTGTATTTCCTACTCCCCACTCTATAGGTTTTCGCAGTTCAGCGTATTATTTAGAACAGTGTTCCTCCAATCAAAAGTTTTGTATTCCTGTAGCTGTAAGAGCTTTACAGGAAGAAGGAAACTATTATGTGAATGATCACGTTGCAGTTAAGTTGATGGTTGTTAATGCCTGGGAATAGATGGGTTTTGAGAAGCAAGAGGAAGCCGAACTAGGTTTTCATTTTCACTTGGATCCTGTAGTGACAGTTCCAAGCACAGGTGTGTAAAGAATAAAATTTGCAAGTCTAACAGAAAGCCTGTGTACAAATTACATCTTCTGGCGAGTTCTAGTTTCTCATTTTCTGCTGCATCTCTTTCAAATATTGACATTTCTTCTGGTCGTGATTTTGACACCTGCAAAATTATTGTTCTATTTACATTTCATAACTATTTCTCCTAAAATCCTTTATTATTGGAAAATAAAAGAAAGGAAAACTGCAGCAGAAATACATTAAGCATTGTTTCCTTTGCTTAGTGTCCAACGTATGATTTCTGAGTACACATCATTCTTTGTATATGACTCCGGGCATCCTTTAAGTTAAGGAAGAAAAAAATGTTGGCTTTTTAGCCTGCAGTTTTGTACGATGCTGCGAGAAACCTCAAAGACAAACCACCTAGAAGCGTAAGGATCAATTGATGGGCAGGGAACAGCTTATCTTCCACATAACCACAGCCCCCCTGACCGGGCGTGCTGCGAGAGTGCTGACAGGCTCTGATGGATCAGCGGGCTTTGGCGTGCCACGCTGCCTGGGAAATCCGGCCAGCGCCGCAGACACCATCGGCATCCGCCAGCCACGTAGAGCGGGACGCAGCGCACCGCCACGCACGCACAACTCCATCCACGCTTCAGAGACTCTGCCCACGCCTTGTGTGCAAGCCTGGTGCTCATCACCATTTCCTACAATTACCAGACACCGACAGTGTGCAAGTGGTCACGTGAAGGGACGCTGCAGCGGTGCACTCGGGACCTGAAGCTTTTCAGAATGTGTGAACGGCAAAGAGCCTTTGTGATCCGTGTTGCAATGCCCCTTTCTGAAGCCTTCTGCCTGCCATGGCAGGGTACCGAGTGCCCAGGAGGGTGGTTTTTAGCCAGATCTATGCTTTGATCTGGTTCATGAGATGACCGTAGAAAAAGTTATGCTGACACATTTAGCATGCTGACATAAGTACCAGAGTACAAAGAAGTGAGGGTGGAAGGGATGTATCAGCTTGCAGTAGTTTAAGCACTTCACTACAAAGGGAAGTGATAACAGTGTCCTCCACCTCTGCAAAGCTCCAAGGGTGTAAACTGTCCATAGTTATCCATAGCTATCAGCTGTAGTATAGAATTGATATTACTACTACCTACTGCTCCATTTGTGCTCAGCAGGTGGAAAAAAGAAGAGATTTTTAGCTCTGGTAGCTGGCAGAGCTTGACTTCCTGCAGCAGAAGTCCCACAGCAGACACAAGCATGCCAGCAAAGCCTGCAGTGTTGCTGCTTTTGCTCAGCTATTAGCAACACCAGTAGTTTAGTTCTAAAGGTACAAGGCAGAATTCTGGCTGTGTAGTTGTCAAGGAGAAAGAAACAGTAACTTGATCACTGGCTGCAGTTCCTTCATGGTAGGTTTTTTCTGACAATCCGTAAAGAAAAGATGTAAGGATATCTTATTTAAAGCTGAAGCTGGTAAACTAAGTAAAAATAAATTAATGGAAGAACTTACCTAGCAATGAGGTTCATCTTCTGTTCTTGAAAAACTATATTGAAACAGATACAGAAGTTATATACTTGATACAGAATTTGCTGGAGTGAATTAATTTGCAGAGTCTGTTGCATTTTCCACAAGTACAATCTCCTGTTTATTTATGTAACCGTAGGTTGAGGGAAAGAGCAAGAGAGGAGAAACATTTCTCTGTCCTAACAGAGTCATATAACCTGCAATAGAACATGTTTATGAAAGAAAATAGCAATATTACATCACACAAATGAGAGGTTTTTTTCAAATACAGTAAAGCTGTTCAATATCAGAAAGTGTGAATGTTTCACATAAATGAGTATATTAAGCTCATAGACTAATTTTTTCATGAAGTTTGAGTGAATCAGTAAGGACGTGCTGGAATATATACAACTGTTTTGATTATGGTGCTTTACATTAACAGTATTGCAGCTGATGTCAAAAGGAAAGTGATTGTTGAACAGACTCTGCCAGAGACCAAGTAAAACCCCAAATCCAAGCTGAAATGAATAGTCCTCTGGTGAGGCTGTATTTTTGTTAGAGCTAGTAGCTGGAAATATGGTCCAAATTTCAACTGAAGCAAAGATGCTTTCCTTCTGAAAATGATAGAGTTATATTTCTTAATTGTCAAAAAAAAAAAAAAAAAGAGAAAAAAAATCCTCTTCTCAGGGAAAGGCATGAAATTCATTCAGAAGAAAAGGATCATAAATTGATGGTCTCCTAATCAAGCAAAAGATTGCAAGCAGAAGTTTTCTTAATATCTGTTTCTGTCCAGTACTTTTCTTCCTCAGCCACTTTCTGTTTTGCTTGTCATCTGAAAATTCTAAAAGATGCTCTCATGGCTCAAAGTTTTATAACATGAGGCTCTTGGGAGATATATTCTGCTACAGATTTTGGCAAACAAGTGATGGGAGTCTATGTGAAAGTTGAACGTCCAACATCAGATGCCAAATTGTTGTGTTGCCTTTAGAGCTGCAACTGTCCAGCAGCACGCAGAGTTAACTGATTTGGTGAAAGGAGGGGTGGCTTTTAGTACAGTCAGTAGTCATCATCTGTTGTAAAATCTGCAAGCTAAGGTGGAACCCCAAATTTTCTGATTAACATTTAGTTAGACATGCTCTTTCATTTCATAAATACATGGGTGTGATCTGTAGGGACTGCGGCACATAGCTTGTTTCACAGAACTAGAGAAGCCTGAAGATGGTAAACAAGCCTCCTATTAAAATAGGCTCCAAGCTCAGAAATGTCCAAAAAAGATTAACTCCCTATGACTGATGTTCCGATTGTCCCCACCCGGCAGCCAAGACTCTGCATCAACTGCTGGAACCAGAAGCCTTTCCTGGAAAGAGTGGAGATGGGCAAAACCTCAGGCAGCCGTTGGTTAGGGAGAGGGGCAGCCTGCCAGAAAAACGTTCTTCCTTCTATGCCCAGAAGATCACGGTGCCTTTTTCAATTAATTATGAGAAAACAGAATTACCAGTGTTCCTCTGCCTTGCCTGCTGTGTAATCCTACCATAATCCTAGTTTTAACCAGTACCACACGGGCAATGCAAAACAACAGCAGGCAGCTTGGCTTTTCAAATAGCTTCTGCCATTTAACTGCAGTTTACCCCTGTCAGGCATCACTGCCAAGAGGATGTTCCTTGAGATACTGATACATACACTTTGTCACATAGTAGAAACTTTTCCCTTCCCTTGCACTCTAATCTTGCTGATTATGCATTTGTCTTCGTAGGAAGTTTTGCTGCAAGAAAAATGTCTTCTTCTCCAACAACCTTATCTTTGTCTCCCTACTGACCTCTGCTATTGAGGGACAATGTCAGCTCTCTCCAGGTGGTACTGTTTTGAAATAGCAGTAATCTGGGCACTGGGGATGACCCTTCATACATACAGACCTACTGTAAGCATGTGAGTGGTATTACAGTAAATGAATCCTTTTCCTAGAGTTTCTCCATGAAATGTGTAGTTATACATCGACTGCAACAAAACACCTGTTTTGGTATAAAGCAAAACCATACATTGAGGTTATTAGCAATATCTAGCCTGCCCTATTGAGAAAAGGCAATCCCTTATCCTCTTTCTGTCACTAAGGTATCACAAAGGCATTGAGTAAGATTGTAGAGTTTGGTAAAAGATTTCAGGTCCTCACAAGACTGTATCATATTGCAAGGTGCTTCTCTCCTTTCGCTGTGGAGTTATCCAGATTCTCCCCTTAGCAAAGCTCTCTGGTTTCTGCTCGTGTTGGGTTTGTCTCGGCCTAGAAGGACCAGATTCTTCTTCCTTAGTGCACAAGTGTAGCCCCAGACAATGATTTTCTTTCTCTGTTTTGCTCTCCTCATTGGTTCTGAGAATTTTAGGAATTATTACAGCTTGTCAGTGTGGGAAAGCTGCTGATTTGTTCCTTTTCTTGTTGTTGTGGTTTAGACCCAGCCAGGGGCTGAGCACCACGCAGCCGCTTGCTCTCTGCCCCCCCACCCCCTGAATGGGAAGGAGAAGAGGGGAAAAAATTACAAAACCCCTGTGGGTTGAGATAAGGAGAATATAATGCAACAATGCAGAAGAAGTAAACAACAGCAATAACAGTAATGGAACAATATCTAAAGCCAGTGATACAAACCAGCCAGAGTGGGCTAGCTCTAAACAGCACCACCCCAGGCCCAGCACCCCGGCCCAGCCAAGCTCCCACCCTTTGCTGTTAGTATTGAATATCCCACTGGCTGGTTTGGTTCTCTCTTCTGGCTGTGGCCACCTCCCAGCTTCTGATGAACCCAGGACACTCTTGATGGTCTTTTTCCTCTGTTTTCAGTGTGGAGTAAGACACAGTGACCTATACTGAGGCTGAATTTGTCCTATTTCCTATTTATGGATGGAGAAGGAGATAAAAGTTACTGTATAACCTGAGCACACCAGACTTCCTTAATTCGTTTTGTTGATATATTTAAAAGTGTGTCTTGTTTTTGCCTTTTGTTTGGGTTTGGGTTTTTTCCAATACGAATGGAAAAGCAATTCCATTTTCTCACTCTTCAGAGTTCTAAACAGATGTAGAAAGAGTCTCTGTTCCCTGCTTTTTAAGAGTGTTTAGTTAGGTTTAGGTTCAGATAGATGTTCTTACATGATCCGTATCTTGGTACTGAAGAGAACACAAATGAATACATCTTAGGTTTTATAGTTCACATTTCATATTTTCTTCTTGAATTTTCCTATATTACTTTAATACTTTCTTTGCATTTTGTTGTTTGAGGGGTAAGCATACGTGTGTCAGATTTATAAAGTTGGGCACGTGAATTTTAACCAAGTAGTAGATATGTATAGCATGGCTTACATATAACAGCAGTGTAAGCTTGGTGAAGTCAGTCAGCTTTCATAACTCATCCCTGTTGTGGAAGTATTCCAGCTGCATTGCAGATATTCCTAGTTGGAGGGACTAGAAATACAATGTCACCAACACTGATAGAGAAATACAGATTTGCAGTTTATGGTTATCTTAATTCATGTAAAATTTGGCATAGAGACACCAAAGTGTGGAAATACGTATTATAGAGAGTTTATTAGTATTAATTACTGTGGTGATTTGATTTTTTTCTTCAGACAGAAGAAATACAGACATCCCACAGTTGCATTGTGTAGCACTATGTGTCACACAAACAGATGCACTTCCCCTAAATGAGGTTAGTATTTTGAAGACAATTAAGAATTACTGATGCAGAAATCCAGTTTGGTCTAACAGACTTCTGCATTTGTATTTCCTTAAATTTAAAAATTACACAAATCTATACATTATGCTAAAGGACTAATTTTATAAAAGCACACCATGAGAAATTCAAAGCACATGGCTAAATCTCCTGTAGTTTAGCCCTTGAAAACTACTGAGGATTCAGCCTAATGAAAACTGGAAGTGTCACATTGGCATGCTGCTCTGCTCTACTCTCTTATCATTGTTGTTTTTAACACTTTTTATGCTATATTAACACTTATTCATTTGCCAAAATGTTCTTTTGAACTTTAAGTTGAAGAGATCCTCAAGCTGGCATCTTGAAGAATGCAGTTGGACTCCAGCTTGGGGGTACTACAGAAGAGCAAGTGATGTAATGAGAGAGACAGAAGCAAAACTGTCATGTTTTTATACCTCCATTACAACACACTGCATTATTTACAATACTCTACTAATGTAATTTAGCTTGGAACGTGATCAAAATTAAACTGTAAGTTTTAAATAAAAACATAGGGTTTGGTCATGTTCCAAACAAAACTACATTAGTAGAGTGCTGTAAACACTGCAGTGAATTTTAAAGGAGGCACTAAAATGTGAAAGATTTTTCTTCTGCTCTGCTGTGAGCTGTGCTCCTCACATCTTCCATAGCACCCTGCATTCTCCCAGACTCAAGGTCACAGTCTGGATGAGAATAATGACATTGCAGAAGAGTTAATCGGTGACAAAACTGTTGTTAACAAGACTACTGAGGAAATGAACTATGAAAAAGCTCCTTTTTGATGTTTGAAATGTTGCATTCTAAAGGTACAATTAGGAATGAATTGATGAGGAAGTGTTGCCACCTCCGAAAAATAATCTCCCAGGTACTGTAGTCACAGTGCATTGCAGGGAAATGACAGACAGAGACATTTTCTCCTCCTCCTTCTAACTGCTTTCCCTTTCTTTCTTCCAGTAATAGCACCCTGCTTCTGCAGCAGCTCTGCCCTTCTCATCTTTCCCTCACCCTGCATATCAGGCATCTGATTAATTAAGGGAAAAACCAAAAGTTATCAGTGCTTTATTTTTTTATTGTTTAGGATTTTTATTTACAGGGTGTCAGGTGATATTCATAGGAACTGATTGGAGTTTCTTGTCAAATTGTTGCTTTTGAAAGTGCCAATTTGTGAAACTACAGCAAGAGAACAACAACAACAACAAAATAATAGAGTGTTATCAACATATATATATATTTCCCAGTACAGCCTGAAGGGTGATGGTCAGGCGGTCACCTAGGCATGCAAGAATGCTTTGGAATAATGCTTTTAAGTATTTAACTTTCTGGAGATAAGTAAAATTTATAACTTACTCACTGAAAGGGTGTTCCTGAAAACACTTATTTTCATATCGCCGTTAGACAAGAGTCTTATAGTATTTTTTCATCTCACTTTACTATGAAACAACCTCTAGCTTTAAAAAAAATGTTACTGTACAACTATATTATATTATACCTATGAATTTTGTGAAATTGTGATTGAATTTTTGACACCAGCTTTAACAATTTCCATAATGTGAAAATATTCTAATACAGAACACACTGGACTGAAGGCAAGTTTATTATAACATTTTAAAAAAAATATTTGTCAAATACTTCATACACAGTGAAACCAGGATGTCTCACATGTTACTAGATGTTTATGTTTAGGTAAAAGGACCAAGTATTATTCCAGGGAGAGCTTTGGGTTGTGGTTTGGCTTGAGCTAAGTCAGCCCCCAGGTTCCATTGCCTGCAGAGCGTGTATTGAGGACAATACTGTCTCAGTGCTGGGCTCCGTAGACTAGGAGTTCATGTATGCAGCATGCAGGTTTACATGTTATCCAGACATCAACATGGAGGTGTCTTAAGAAACAAATGGAAAGCCTCAGGGAATATATGCCACTTATGCCACTTTGGACTCACTGGGAAATACACTGGCAGGATTGAAGGTGCAGATCTCTTCTGGTATGTTGTCAGTTCTAAAAAATCAGAATTGCTAATACTATTAAATATAACACTGCTCTGCCAGACAGATAAGAGTCATAGCATGGTTAAGACTGCTGACGTAAAACCATTCCAAGACAAAGATTTTTTTTATCTATTCATGTATTTATATTTGATCCAAATGTGTCAGAGTTTCCACCAGGTGATTAAGTTGTAATAGATGAGTC
This sequence comes from Actenoides lindsayi, assembly GCA_025331215.1. Taxonomy (NCBI): domain Eukaryota; kingdom Metazoa; phylum Chordata; class Aves; order Coraciiformes; family Alcedinidae; genus Actenoides; species Actenoides lindsayi. Next base: position 25,027 of record WTSP01023767.1, read on the forward strand.
TAAGAAAAATACCTCCATGAATTTCCAAACACTGCATTCCAAAAAAACATCACAAATACTTAAAGCTTTTTATTCATCCATAAGGCAACTGGATTTGTCTCTCCATCAAAAGAAAATCCAAGAGCAGTTTGCAGTCGCAGTAGTAAACACTCCAGGGCAGGGAGGAACAGTGGAATGGCACTGGTGCTGTTCTGTAGCTGATGAATGCAGACCAGCACAGTCCTGTGTCTCCAGTCAAATCAGCCATTTGGCCAGGCAGCATTTGTCAGATATTTCTCAAAAGTGGATCACCTGCAGACAATAATACAGTGGGTGAAACTGCCAAGAGTATTAAAAAAAACAGATGAACAAAATGGAGAAGAGAAAAAATCATGGTGAATTATCTTGAAAACGCCAAAGTACCTGATATCTGGCTGTGTTGTAAGATAGGGCATGGTGTGTGTGGATACAGGGATACTACAGTAGCAGGTCAAAGGAATAGGGGTGCCTGTTCATCTCATACAATAAGGATTTTCTTCCTGGAGCAGTTTCAACACTGTAGTTACTTTGCTCCGTACAAAAATTAAACTGGGAGCAAGGCCATCAACAGTCCTGTAATTTGATTCCCTAATTTGATTTTATCATATGACCGTATTAATAATACAGCTGGTGGATCTAATGTCTTTAATATCCCTGATTCTGAAGTGGGTTGAGAACTAAGATCTCCCACTGATATTGGCATTGATTGTAATATTGGAATATCAGTCAGAACTGGGACCTGTGTTAGTAATTGAAAGGAAAAGTTGCATCTTTAGAAATAAGTAACACTTCATGGCATGTGACCAGACCTGGAAAGTTATTAATATCGTTGCATCAACATTACAAACAATAATTATACTGCTCAGGCCTTGATGTGTTAAAAAAATAGAGAGAAATATCATGGCCTTGGTTTTTCAAGCAAAGGTCAATTGTCTTGTAGCAACATATTCCCTACTACTGGAAAGCTTGTAATAGTTGACATCAGTAACACTGACATCAGAAGGGAATTTACCCAAGGATCCCAGGGTTCAACTCCTAGTCAGAGTCCAGTGACTCCCTGAAGTGACTAACAGGGGTTAAGGACCTTTCACTGCAGATTTTAACATTTTGGGAAAAGAATTGCCTCTGTTTTTACAGTGATAGTTTCATTTTTATTTATAAAATGCTTTTATATAGACCTCAGTAGAACAAGTCACATGAAGAAGGTCTTAAATGTGATGACTTACTGGAAGTGACTTAGCCCTCAACAGAAAAACAGGAACTACTTCACTGGCCCTTGCTATATTTGTTAAAAACAAAGTATTAACCTGCACATTAAGCATTTCTGCACATCATCTAACATAGTTTGGTCCTCGCTGTACTTGCCTCATGTTCATGTATTTAAAAATCTCCATCATGTAAGAATATACCTATGCTGCACAATACAGTGTGGAAAAATGAGATATCTCTAAATCATTCATCTTGAGTATTAGAAACTGTCTATACATATTAGCTAGTCAATGTTTAAATAGCTGTTTTTTTCAAGAACTGGGGGTTTTTAGCCTGGAGAAGAGAAGGCTCTGGGGAGACCTTACAGTGACCTTCAGGTACTTAAAGGGGACATGCAGGAAAGATGGGGATGGACTCTGTCAGTGTTAGGACGAGGGGTAATGGTTTTAAACTGAAAGACGGTCAACTTAGGTTAGATATAAGGAATAAAATCTTTCCTGTGAGGGTGGTGAGGCACTGCAACAGGTTACCCAGAGAAATTGTGGCTGCTTCATCCCTGGAGGGGATTTGCACAACCTGAGGTAGTGGAAAGTGTCCCTGTGCATGGCAGGGTGGTTGGAACCAGATGATCTTTAAAGTCCCTTCCAAACCAAACCATTCTATGATTCTATGAATAAGTGAATAAATACAGTCTGGTTTATTAATTTTTGTATTATGTGATCAGTGAGGTTTTATGGAGTAAATAGTGTGTATCACTAATTCAAGAACTGCTAAATGAATTGAGACAATGAAGTTGGAGCATCTGGCCTAAAATGCACTAGATAGCAAATTTTAATATTTTATTTTGGTTTACCAAGAGACTTGGGGGGGAGGGAAGCTGTCATTTTTTACTAGACTCTAAAAGCATATGAAAGAGTTAAAAATGTATTCATATAAAGCAGGCAATTTCTGTGAGATTTGCAAATCCAACAGATTTAGATCTGTAAGACCAAATTTCCCTAGGCCTTGTATTTCGGGGGTGTTACCCATCCCAAATCAGCCATGCAATCTTTTCTGATGACAAAGTATTGAACACTTGGTTTAAAATTCACGTCATTAGAAGCATATGCTGCAATCAGACATTTCCTCTTCATGAAAATATATATAATTAAAGAGAGAAAAAATATATTTGTCAGCTGCCAGATGTGCTATTTGCTTATACAGTGCATACTGTAGGCAGGGTGAGAAGGATAAGACATGGGTTTTTTGCCTTTTTACAAACTCTCATTTTTAAGAGTGTTGAAAGCAGTTGTCTTCGTAACAGTGGTCATTTCAGAGCTGCAGGAATATACAACTCTCTCTTCTCTAGCAGCTTACCTTGTTATACTTGAAGTGCTATGCACCATCATCTTTGCTGCTGTTTTGCAAAGCAGTTGCATGAGGGACTGTGGCCGTGAGGGACTGGGGATGGCACAGAGTCACCAAGGACAGATGCATTTCACTGCAGGCTAGACAGGCACAGAGGAAGAGTAGGAGCAGCAACATCAGTCACACGGCACTTGTCCACATTGTCAGAGGCTCCCCCAGGGAGGGGCCCAGACAAGGTGTTTGCTTCTCCAGAGTCTCCTTCATTTGAATTCCTGCTGCTGTTGTGCCCTATGATGGGCCTGGGGGTATTGTAGCAGGGTATTATTTGGTATTCCCCCACTCTCTGTCGTGTCTCTGTGCTCTTTTGTGTATGTGTGCAGTTGGGTTTTTATCAGAAAGCCTATCTTCCTTTGACTCAAGTGACCCTGTTTCTTTGCCAGCATGTAGGACAATTGACTTCCTTTCCTGTCCTAGTGAGGGTGGTTTTGTTTCTTTGTTGTTTGGTAGGTTGGTTGGTTGGTTGGGGTTTTATTCCCATCGTATTTTGATGCCAGCAGACTCTGGAACAGTCAGTGTTTATCAATATCCATTATGTTTTTACCTCTCATTTATTTTTCAGCCAAACTGAGTTAAAACACTTATCATGAATTCATGAAGATTTTAGGCTGCTCCAGAATTCCCTCTTTCATGGAATCATTTATTCATTGAGAAAACAAACAAATAAATTCTGCCAAGTTTTATTTAGCAGTGCAAACTTGTCTAGCTTTTTTTGGCAAAACGATGACAGGATTTAAATGAACTGCTCTGCGCTCTTAAGTTCATTGTATATCTAGTTAACTTTTACAGGAGTTTTCAGGTTTTAGTGAAGGTAAAATTGTATTCTTCTTGTTAATTGATGTTATAGTGTAAAAACATTACTAGCCAAAACATTATCATACCATAGTACGAGGTCTTCCAGCCCTATTACTTCTCTTATTAATTAGGAAAAAAGTCCTTTCATGTTATGAACATTTTTGAATGACTCTAAAGTAGAAGATTATGCCCATAATCCCTCCAAATTCCAGAAAAGCATTTAATCATATGCAGGACTCCATTTGTTTCCAGAAAGGTTAATGTTAACCTAACTTCATCATACCATTAAGTGCACCATTAAATCATGCATGTATTTTACATTAGACAGGCTTAAATGTTAAGCCGTATAGAAATGAGCAGCTGGGACAAAGTCTTAACTTTGTAGTTTTAATTATCTTATAGTCTCAGTGCAGATTTGGGAAGGGGGTACATAACTTTAAGTAGTTGTGATTTAATTAACCTTTCACATCGAGTTTATTTTAACGTGAACAATTCTGTTTAATGAAGATACTGCTTGGGAGACTTCTGCAGGAAGACTTTTGCTAGCAGTAAGCTAGCAATGGCATGAAAATATTTTTAAGGAGACGTCAGGATATGATTCAGTCACATGACAACAGTGTTGAAATTTAAATACTTAAATTTCTTATTTGCTGGGCTTCAGTATGCAGGTATAAAGGATTAACAGAAGAATTTACATCTAGTAATTCTATAATATAAACCTAATCAATCTTCACGGAACGTGATAAAATAAAATATTCATTTATATGAAATAATACATGAAAATGTCTCTTTTCAATATAAAACCAGTGAAGGAAAGTCTCCTTTGAAGCCAGAACATTCATAACTAAATTCAAGAACCAATAGAAGGAAAGATAAACGTTGAGAGTCTTCTGATATTCATGTTTTCTGGTTTGTCTTCTCTTTCTATCCATCAGCAGTGACTTGTATTTATTCCCAGGTACCACTGTGTGCACTTGGCAACTGCGGTTATGGAAGAATATCAGGAAGAGCTATGCAAGAGCATGGGGGGCTGTGATAGTCATGGATCCTTGGGTCTACCAGAAGGAACTGGAAACCACCTACAAAAGAATTTTTTGAGGCCAGCTATGTACTGGAAGTGATGTGAGTATATGCTTTTACATTTTTCATTCTGTTCTACCCCACTACATTTTACCTCCCTTATTCCATTCAAATAATCAGTTGCTATAGACAGAAGGGTCAGTTGCTGTAGACAGACAGACCTGCTTGGGTAGTCTGGCATTAGGCATCCAGTTTTGATGTCTATTCCATTCCATTGAAGAAAAAGACACCGTGTGATTATGTCTCTGCATAAATGCAATAAAGATCTGTTCTACATTGCTGTTACTTCACTAGAACATGTTTTTTCTTTTTGTGGGTTGGCTGGTTGGTTGTTTTTTTCAGTATTCACTTTGGTACTTTTGATAAATTAAACAGACCTAAATAGACATAGGTTTGCTACCTAAATAAACATAGGTTTGCATAGCTATTTTAGTTTTGTTTGCATTTATCTTGCTACAAAGCTATGAATTACTTGGAGAACTCATTTGACACATACTCTTCTCTTCAGTCTTTCACACACAAGTTGACACTTTTTTCATAACACTTTCCCAGCAGAGTTCAGGGAAGCCCTTCTGTCGCTGGTACCAAAGCCTGTCGAACACTCTTCCTTGTTCTCTCCCGTGGGGCTGGTGTTACAGGATGGCTGCCTTTCACAGTCTTCTGTCATTCACTTCAGGCAAACAGCTTTTAATATGGCAAGAGAGAGTTATAGTTTAGATGACCCAAAAGAAATGTAATCGATCCAGTAGTGCTGGTAGTTTACAAATGTATAAAGCATGTTATAACTAGTTACTCCAAAGTGTTGTGGTGTAGTCAAGGAATTCTGTGTTTTTAAACTGGCTTGCTCGCCCATACTGGCGATATTAAATGTAAACTCCTCTGATGGTAATAAATTAACTTATACTAATCCTACTTATAAAGAGATTTACTGCAGAGAGGAGAGATCAAAAGGTTAATTTATTGGAGGAACTCTCATTAGCCATTAGTAAAATGTATAGGTTAGTACAGTTCCAGACATAAACCAGATTTCTATATAAAACATTAGATACGTGGTTAGAGTATGCCAGTCCCACCTCTTCTTCCAGGGAAGACCTTTTCACTGCAGCAAAATATCCTTGACTAGTCTCAATTGACTCAGCACGTAATACTGTTTTGAGACTGCTAAGAAATCCCTGACTAATTTCTTCTAGGATCTAAGCTCCACCTCCCCCCCCCCCCCTCCCCGTATTGCTTATTTAAATAAATTCAAACAAACTGTAAAAATAACTAGACCAAAAGTGTATGCCAGGATGCTTGTCTTGAATGGTAAAGCTACTGTACATACCCACATCCATATAATGTAGTAGTCTAATCCTGATGAAAATGAACAGCCGAAAGCTCGTCCAACACTTGTATACTTGTGGAAATGTTGCCTGTGACCACTCAGATACGAATCCTGAGGTGATCTTCTTGGCTAGGTTACAATTTCCTACGCTGAAATGCAATTGTAATCAGCTTGGCTTTTGTAGGTAAGGGCTGTAATTCAGAATTGCAGCAGTAGCGGTTGTCAGTTGTAACTGACTTCAGGATGTTAATGATAAGCAGTGTTCATCCGTGTCGTGCTAGAATAGAACTTCTCTTCTGTACAAATATTGATGCTTTGTCCTTAAGGCGTTTCACTATAAAATGAATCAATAAGGTTTTTTTTTATAAGCCAAAACAGATCTCGTAACCATATTACTGAAACTTACTTCTACTGTCAGGGCATTCCAGGAATTCCATAACAGAAGTGTCTGTTTCTACAACATTGAAATACTCAATGGCAGTATAGCAGGGCAGTAATAAGTATATTTTTAATATGAAAAATCCAGCAGCTGTTCCAGATTCCTTAGAACAGCATGAAAATACTTCACATTAACACACAAAAAATGTTTTTGTGTGGGTTGACTTCAGTCTCATTATGGACCTCCTACACTGTCCAGGACAGAAATCATGGTGTGATGCAATAATGACTTTTGCAACCAAAATCACCATTCACCTGGAATGCTGAACAGCAATGGAAATATGCAACAAAAAGGTGAAATCACTCAATCAAACACTTCAGATCCTATCAGAACTCAGAAATTCTGAGTTTATTTGGGAAAGTGTATATACTAAGTTTGGAAAATATATAAAGAATTATTGTTTTTTTCTTCTATTCTGAGCAGTTGCAGGAAGTCCACATTTTGGCCTGTTGTTAGAGGAAAGTAAAAACTGAAATATCAAAATGTTCTGCATTTGAATATAAATTTAAATTATAATTGCAGCTAATCAGCATTTCCGTGCTGCAGCTTTTATTGCCTTACCTAGTCATAAAAGCCACTCTGTCTGTAGAAAACCAGAAATAAGTACTTGAACTACCATGCCTGGTGTGTAGTAAGCAGCCCAGAAGAATACTGCGTTGCCTTTTGTGTCATCAGGCAAGAGAGACAAGGAAGCTCTGCATTCCAGACTCTGGAGGGGGGGATTTGGGAATACAAAGCTTTTACCCTTGATTCAATGAACACTCAATTATTTTTATGTAATGGCGTAGCTCTGAGAGAAGATGGGCAAGGAAGAGATTTGAATATACAGCTTTCACATCCCAAGGTAATGCCCCTCAAACTATGCTTTTGCCTATTCTGAGAGAAGAATCTGTCTTTCCTCAGAGAATAGTTCCAGGCTCACCCAGGAAATAATTTCAAAATATTTTGTAAGATAGAGAGAAACATTTCCACCTAGTTACATATATATCCACACACAGAGTCGTGTTACGGGTAACATCTGAAATAGCAACCCATATGTTCTCTAGCTAAACACAGACACCTCTCAGATGCAGCCCCTAACAACAGGGTGATCATATTAAGACTGTCACATCTAGAGCTCTGTGTTTCAGCTATATTTAGCACAGCATCACTGCTGTAAGCTTTATATAGAGAAAAAAAAAATTTGCTTCTCTCTTGCTTGTTTTCATCACTGCATGCCACACAGCAGTGAACTAACACTTCAGAGAGGTGCATTTTTTTTATTGGGACAGATGATGAAACAGCAGCATTCGATATAAATGGAGAAGAATGGTGCATAGCTTAGATCCAGACCAGAAACAAGCAGAGCACGGACTGCTCCTTAAGCTCAGCTTCCCATGTGTCCATTTTTGGTGGATCTGTGAGGCACTGCAAGCTGACAGGTGAAATCATTTGCCTCATAGATCATGAGTGGAGCTACAGTAAGATGAATTGCATGCAAAGCAGCAGAAAGAAATTAACAATACATGACATACTGAAGCAGTGAGAATTCTGCAGTAGATTAGGGAACTCACTGGAAAAAAATAAACTAAAAAAAAATAAAATAAGGCAGCTGCACTTCAGAATATAACAGAAGGAGATGTGATAAAGTAAGCTTAGATGAACATACATAGAAGCCATGCTACATGGGATATAATAGATGACTGCTAATTGCAGAAGGGAGTGAGTCCTGAAGGTTTTCCTTTTAAAGAACTGGCAGCCTAGACTGTTGTGTTCATGTCTGTTCATAGCCATTCTGTCAGCTGCTGGAAGTGTACTGAGATACCTTTAGTGGTATCCATCTCCTGTACAGGAGCAGAAAAGATGGTGGAAATAATATTCTATTCTGAAACACTAAAAGAACATTTAAGACTGAAATCCTAAATCTGATTCAGCATCCACATACTCTGTTTGGTCACTCATGCAGCCCATTTTCTCTAAGCTGATGTTAGTTGTAGTTCTACTGAAAGATTAGTTTACTATAGTTTCTGCCAGAATAAAGCATTTGTTGGCTCTAATACTGATGTATGAGACAGCAGTTTAGAGCTGTATTTAAGAGCTGCTGAAGACAAAGAACAGCATTTTTCGCTTGTGCATTCACCAGGAAAACACGCTGGTGCTTCTACATGTGCTGCTGCTACAGTGTCGCTGGGGGCCCCACTTCCAGAGAGGTTATTGTATGTGCACCCATTGCTTGTGTTCAACACATCAGCAGCATGGCTGGGGCAGCATCCTGCATGCCACTGGTTTGTACAGAGCTTGTCTTTCTAAAATCAGGATAAATGTTGCTCCTTCCTTCCCAGTCCTTCCTTCGGTAGGCAATCAGGCAAGCAGCCAAACACAGCCTGGCCATGAGTCTGAGCAATGAGAGCAGAAGTGTTGGGCTGAACCCAATGTCACATTGCTGTAGCGTTGTGGACAGGACAAAGTGTGCCTCTTTGCCCAGATGGAGATCACTCCACCGCAGAGAGGCCAGGAAGGCAGCTGATACGGAGGAGGAGGGCAACCCTTCCTGGAGGTGACCACAAGCCAAAGAAACCTCCCTGAGGTGGACAGCAGGATACACAACACCCTGCCCCACTGTGGGGTGAGGTGCTGTAACCATGTGGCTGAGGCCAGGCTGGGGGAACCAAGAGAAGACTGGGAAGCCGAGGGGAAGCAACAAAGGGCACCCTTGGCACCTGGACCCCTGCTCTTCTCAGTTAAAGTCCAGTTCAGGCCGGAGGCCCCTCACATCAGACAGAGCCATAGATGGTCATGCATTTTGACCACCATCGCAGCAGCCTTCTGATGTCACCAGCCAGGTGGACAGCATAAGATTTTGTAAACAAAATTTTATTTAGAGCAGTAAAGTCCTCTTTCATTTGTTCTTTGCTAATACAGACAGCCCCTAACACCCAAAATACTCTTTACACCTCTTAGTCAAAATGTTACGGTGTGTTCAGGTGAAAGCAGTACTGGGGCATAAACTGCAGTGTGTGAAAAAATAGTAAGCTACTGTTATTCTTATATTAACCCAACAGAAGTTTGAAAGGAGAACTGGAAAGGAGAGGCCCAGTTAGACTCCCTCATGAACATGATTTTAACCAAGGACAGCAAGATTGCCTTTGAATCTGAGATATTTCTTACCTGGTGCCTCACTTCCATGTCTGTTAATCTGGAATGTTTCTGTGAAGTTAACACAAATACACCTTCGTGAGAGCCTGTCGATAGTTGATGGGTCTGAACTGAGAGATCTTTTTCCTTCAAACCCTCACTGCAGTTACATTCACTGTTAGCTTACCTGTTTTAAGTTCTAACAGTGGAAGAAGGTTAGGTCCCAGTATTTCAGTAATAAACTTTGCACTAGGAGCTGGAAAACCTGTTTGCAAATGAAACAAGTTAGAACAAACCCCTGTAATCCAGAAGGTTTAAGCACAGAGATAAAGGGAGCAGGGAACTGCAGATGCCTTGCCTTGAAGATTGTACAATACCTTGTTCAGGCTGCTAAAGCAGATGGTTGGTGCCATTATTTTCTGCCCAAAAGTCCACGACATCATTAGTCTGCATTGTTTTTAAATTGATTAAACAACGTTCTAAAAGTGAAGTAATTCAGAGTGTACAGCCTGAAAAACTTAAGAATAACTCTCTGTTAGGTAGTTTTTATGACTAAAATAGGTCTGAGTCAAAACCAAAAGGTTCAGACTATAAAATGATTGGGTTTTGACATTTTCTTTATCTAATAAAAATTCATATCACTATTGTAGAATAATACATAGCATATAGTATAATATATACCACGTGTATATATACATTTATCAGTAGAATACATACCATGTATATGCTGTCTGTGCATATACTCACACAGAAACATTATGTATATAAGAAAAAGTGTCAGTATGATTAGCTCACTCTTCAGAACAAGCGACTGTCTTTGCTATCTTTGTAATTAAGAAACTTTGTAACTACATCCATCTCTGTCTTGTCAAACCTTCCCTTTGCAACTCAGTCTTTTTTCTGGGCTGACAGGGCAGAAATTTTGCCACTGAAAGATTTTTTTCATTGCCAGTAGAGGCATGGAATAGAAAGGATGTTACTGTTTGAAATCATTAAGAAGTATCTTATTAGATCCTTAAGGTCCTGAACTTCTGTGATTTGTGTGATCGAGTGAAAAAGAGAAAGCTGTGACTCGAGGACAGGCATGGTGCTAATTGGGGTGCTCAGATGAGAGTGAACACTGCAGACATGTGGAACTCCATTTCATTCTGCCGCTGAGTGTCATTACCTATGATGAACTTTGCTTTATAGTCAAGCCCAGCCACATCCACTGATGTATTTTGTTGAAAAAATAATTCTTTCTTTCACAATGCTGATGCTACTCCACTAACCATAGCAAGAGACAGCACTAATGAGTACAAGCAGATATTTTAACTGTTGCCACTGTAGACCTGTTCTTAGTGAGAACAAAGAGTTGTTACTGGCACAGGGCACAGGTAACAAACCAATCTGCACTCTGTCATCATTGCTGAGATGACTGCAGTGTTACTGGTCACAAAATAGATTAGGGAAAGGAAACAAACCTGATGTTTTATGCATATACGTATATGTACACACATATATGTGTACACATATGTATGCATAGACAAATACACATGCATATAAATAAAGTATAATAAATGTAGTGACCATGTTTGGGAATAGAGGAAACCGAATGGATTGCCTGTAACTCCATATTCCACTTTGATTCTGTGCAGTATAGCCTTAGCTGTATCAAGGATAATCAACCTCTGTCAGTCTGTCATTAATCTCTACAAATGCTCTGCAACTGAGTAATTACTAAGCAATTACATGCAACCTTCTACTTTTAAATAACGGCAATGTTGTGACACAAGCCTATAAAAATGGGAAATTAGAAGATAAGGGTTGCAAGCGGTCCTTTACCCACATTAATATGAAGAATCTACAACCATATGAATTAAAGAACTAGTGACAATTTTAAAGCCATTTTCCTCTAGCTAAAGTGCTTATTTTTCCTCTGTTATGAATATCTAGAGGCTTTTGCTAGTGAAATACTCTTTTCTTTTAAAAATAAAAAGCACATACCATTTGCTCACAGAAAATGGCAAACACGGTCCTTTTGCAATCTTTAGTTACTGATGGTCTCCCTCCCACCTTTACTTATTTCAGATGACAGAATGATCTCAAAATAAGGGGGAAACTAGTATCATAGATTTGTTCTGATTTCAAGGGATTTCCCTCTACCTCTGTATTTCTTTCATGGACAATAGGGTCTGTAAAATGAGACAAAGTAAACTGATAAACCAAGTCATAATTTGTGAAACCTACAGTGAGCTGGACATCAGGTATGCAGAATTCTTTATCCAGTGTGCTGGAATAACTTCTGTCTGTGCTCTGTGCCTGCCTTTGAAATGATAGCAGGTCCTACTGGAGAGCTAAAACCTCAGCAATTTCCGGTGAATTAGAGGGGAAGGAGTTAGATGGTGAAGTCTTTCATTTCTAAATAACTTGGAAGCATGCTGCCCGTTAGCAGTAATAGAAATTACATTGATTCACAAACTTGTTACATATATTACAGTTTGCTTAGAGCATAATATTGGATCTGGGAGCAGTTTTTGCTAGTCATCGGGCAAACAGGTAAGAGTCTCTTTTTCAAAAAGTGTATTGTCCAAGGAACTGATTTAACAGACATCAAGGGGAAAGGGAACTAAACATTCTTTTAAGCGGTTATAATTTCACCAATTAAAAAAAGCACAAAGTCCTCCTTTCAAAATGCTGCTAAGAATCCGAATGGAAAACTATGCTTTAATTTGGCAGTTATACTTCAGATGAGATGTAGACCAACTGAATGAGTCAAGAGGACAACAGTGAAAAATCATGTAGGAAAGCTTAAAGTGTTGTTTAGCCTCAAAAATGAAGGAAAGATGAAATTCTAACAGACCTTAAGTGCATGAAAGACTTCTGCAAAAAAAAAGGAGGGATCTGTTTTCCATGGCTGCTTGAAGCCCTTTCCAGTTCTGCAGCTCTGTGATCAGTGTAAACTTCACCACAGCACTCAGTTCTTCCTGGTGCCAGCCCAGGAGTGTCAGTCTATCCAATCACACCACCTTTCTGTTAAATGTTCTGTGAAATGGCAGAACAATGTCTATTCATCCCATAGCATTTGATAGTCCAGGTTAGATAATTTGGTACTATAGAATCAGAGAAGATGTCTAGTTCAGTCACTTCCTACCTCAAGCACTATAACATACAAATTCCACTTGCCATGTTATCTCTAACCTAAAGGAAGGATTCAGAACTTCTTTTCCTTGGGAATCTCCTTGTGATGTTACACTCAAAACTGTATTGGTAGTAAAATCTGGCAGTAAGAAAGCAAGATTTAGGAATGATACAGCAACTTTGGTTTTTTTTTTTTCCTTTTCAACCTCTGAACTCATTCAAAGACAGTTTATACCTGATACTGTCTTTTAGTTGCACTAGCTGTTCACTGTCTGTTATGCCTGCCCTGTGTGTGATGACAATAATCATTTCTGCTCTTAAACTTTTTATTTCCCCTGACTAGGCAGGACAATCTCTTTAATTTCCTCTTACTGCATTAGCTTTCTGTTGCCTCCATCTCCCTGTGCTCTTGTTCTACATTTGTCAAGGTAGGTCATTGTCCTGGAGGAAGTTCAGTGCTGGTTGAACATTGACAGCCCTGTGCAAGAACAAAGGTTGCCAGCATAGCCAGACTGGTCTCACTGCCTTTAAATTTGTCAGTGGGTAGTGGGAAGAAATGTCTCTGGTCATAGCTACAAGGGACTGACAAGAACTAGGAGATTGTCTTGAGTAGTTAGTTAAATGCCCTGCTACAGCCCTGCACAAGGAAACTTCAAAAAACCTCATCAGCTGAATACCACTGAAATCCCTGATGGTCACAAGAGTTTGGTCATTTCAGTGAGTAACCTGTGTGAATAAAATATAAATTAATGAACAGAATGACAAGAAAACAAAATGTCAAACCCTACTACAGTCACTACTGAATGATGCCTTATCAGCAATATATTCCCTTTATCTGATTTTCACATGAGAATCAACATAGGCTGACTGTTTACTCTCAAAGCTAAGACAAAATTTGGACAATATTTTTTTTTAAATAATAAATTTGGGTATTAAATAATGCATCATAGAAGATGTAACAAATTTATAACATTCTCTGATGCATGAGTAGAAGTCCATATATTTATAATGAGATGAAAATACATTAAAAAAAATTATCTGTGTAACATAATAGCAAAATAAATGTAATGTTGAAGAAAACTGACAGAAGCTGTATGAGCTAAACATACTTGTAGTTTGGAAGTTAAAATATAGAGAAAGCTAAAGTGTGCAAAACCAGAGTGCTCTTTAAAAATGGAATGTATTGAAATAGACTGATCTGTGATTATGATGAGTATTGAAAGAAGCATCTTATTATAATTGGCATTAACACGGAAAAAACAGTAAAGTAGTTTAGAGTTTTAAATAGAAGCCATTTAAACCAAGGAATAACTGCTTGCTATTTTAAAACATTTAGAAATGTTTTCCTTTTTTTTTTGCTGGGAGATTATTTAGCATATCGAAAATAAATTCGTAGTTAAATAGATTTATTTTAGTCTTCATAGATTAACTAGATTTATAGGCCTACATAGATTTTATGGACCTAAATAGATTTATTTCAATCTTTCGGTAAATTCATAAATAAAAATAAAAGGACAAGATTCACAACTACTGTGGAAGTTCATTTCTATGCATTTCACTGGATGACTTTTTAGTGGCCTGTGTGTATTGTGTATTCATTTGGGAGATCTGAGAAGACCGCAATCCAGGAAGTTTGGCTATGGATAAAACTGACAACAAACCCCCAAAATCTATCCTTTTTCTTCTTAACTCATATATTTATTTGCTTTTAAGTGTATGTCAGGTGTCTGGTACATATTTAGTGCTTCTGTTAATCGATGTCTGAACCAGACAGTACAAAGTTAGGCTGGTAAAATTAGAACTGTAGTCTGTAGAGCAAATGTGAGAGATATTCCCAGTGAATGCAGATCCAATGTCCCTGCTGCAAGAAATGCTAGTCCCTTCACAGCCAAACAATTATATTTATTAATTGGAAAAAAAAAAATTGTGTATGATTAAAGCCAGATAGATAAATCTTTGATTTTAGGCCATCAACATTGAAAAAATATTTAACTTAACACTGTAAGGTAGCTCTGTAGGAAATGCATAAATAACATTTCTTTCATTTTTAATGTTGTCTTTCTAGTAGTTATCAATTGATACCATTTAGAATTTATTGTCACTGACATGTAGATCAAAATGGCAAAAAAGCCTTTTTTCCTTGTAACCATATTTGATGTTCATACATAATTCAGCATGTGTTTATAATCTGCCCAGTCGAGAGAACATTTCTTCTTAAACAGGACTTTGTTTACCTTGCCTCGTACACACAATTCTAGGACCAGGTTATACATAAAAAATCAGAGACTTAACAAAACTCAGCCATGTGAAGAATTTGTTTTCCCTCAACAGGGCCTTTAAAAATCAGAGTTAGTTCATTAATTTTCATGTTTTATGAATTATTCATAATTCAATCATTAGCAACCAAATACAGACAATCCGGAATCTAGACCAGTATTACAGAATCCATTAACTGGTCCATCAATGCAATACAAATTCAAAGCTGCAAGAAACACAGTAACATATGTAGCGATTTCCTTGGGGTTTAGCCAGGTTTTCTGCTGCTGGGTTTGCATCATCAAAATAAATAGAAAACTTGTAGCAAAACAAACCACATAACAACTGCATCATGCATTTTTGAATTTCATGTTTCAAACTCCAGCAGACACATATTGCCTGACCTGATTCAGTGATATCCTATGAAAATTGGGGGGTTTTTGCTTCTATTTTTTTATCTTTTACCACATTTCTTTCATTTCCTCTATTTTTGTTATTTTGTTGTTGTTGTTTTTTTGAAAGAGCAAGTGTTATTTAGACAGAAAATAAACACTCTATGAAAAAGATATATTTAACATGAGTATTTTTATGAGAAGTACTGAGTGGTTTGATAATAGCCCTAAATAGCTTCAGGACAATGTACTGATACCCCAGATAGCTTGAAGACATATAGATCTATAAGCAGAGCAATATGGAACTAATGTACCCTGCTCCTTGTCAGGCATACTAGCAACCAACTCCTTAGCTCTGTGGGGAGACTGCTTACCAAGCCAGGAGCCAGCTGCTTCTTCAGGAATTTGCAATGGTGTCTGCAAAGGTCACATTTTTTTTTAGCTACAGTTAAATACACGCACTTCAATTTAACTGTCTGTAGAGAAGGTTAAGTTAGGTATTAGAAGTTTCACCATCAGAGGAGGAAGGTTCTGAAGTGGGTTTACACTAGCAAGACAAGAAATCTAAATTACTGCAAAATAGATTTAAATATATCTAGATGTAGCTCCATAGTATGGCTGCTTAAAATCAGGAAAAGGCTAAGCTTGATAGCCTAGAGAATAGCATCTGTATTATGTTTCTTATGACTTACTCAGCCTTGTCCAGATAGCACAGATTATCAAACAAACCTTACAGCCACATCTAAACTGCAGCTTCACCAAAGCTCCTCTGTGTATCAGGAAACTGCACCCAGTAGATGAGGGTTCACTATTCCCAGGTCCACCTGGAATAGGGGAGGTTTAAGTTTAAGTTCCTGCTCCACATCATCTAAATTTGACACTTCGGTGTGGTCGTTTGGTATCACAAAACCATGTTCTAATACCAAAATGCTGAGTTTTCAGTGTCAGAATGCTCCCTTCCTCCTCCTTTCTTCCCTGACAGTATTGATTCAATGAATAAGTTTATGTTTGTGTGTTCAGGAAAGATTCCAGACCTGATTGTGTAATAGTCTAATGATCTGAGATCGTACCTCTTCAAAAATGTTTGTCTCAAAACTGATTCTCTTTCTTGGAAACTGTTTCAGTTTTTCTTTTCTGTTTTTGTTTGTTTGTTTGTTTGAATGGGATTTGTTGTTGCTGTTGTATTTTCTTAAACTGAGGAAAAAAAATAGACTACATTCCTTTTCCAAAGTTAAGATGATGAAAATCATTATAAAACAATAGCGAAAGAAGTTTGATTAACATTTTATCTTCTAAAAGAACTTAAGGAATGTAACTGAAGAGATAATTGTTTATCTCCTGTTCTGGGCAAAGAGATTCCAGAGAACTAAAATCAGAAGCCTTTGTTTATCTAAGTTACGGAGTCTTTTACAGTCAGATGCATCCCTGCTCCCTCTCTCTTAGTACGCACTGTTCACTCTTGATACCATACAGTGACAATAAAAAATACCTATAACAACAAAAAAAGACAGGTGATGTGACTGGATTTAACAACTATTAACTTACTCTTGTACAAAAGGGCAACAGCTTTCTTCTGTCAGTGCTGACTCTGACACATGAAAGCTTCACTGACCACTATTTGCTGTCTTCTGCAGCACCGCAGAATTGATACAGGGCTGGTATCTTTCCAGAGTTAATAGTTACCTGGTAAAATGTGTCCCTTTTTATCTTTTCCAGTCTGTTCCCTCATCTTGACTCCCCAGTGAGTACTTTGGTTAAAACCCGTGATCCCCAGATCCCATGCTTTCAGTCCTTCCAACTAAACACAGTCAGGTAACCTGTCTGTTGTTGCACAAAATCTCTAGCCAGGTTCTCCTGAAATACCTTCAGCCTAGACTTTGCCGAGGAGCGTCCGCCCAAATTGCACATCCTGGCTTTTGGATGGGGCTCTTTCCAATCTGTCCTGCTGCTCTTCTTTAGGTTCATCCTTCCAACTTCACCCTGATACTTCTGTTCATGTCTCAGATTTTTCCTTGAGCGCATGTCTACTGCCCCCCAAAAAGTTCAATGCAGGATGATCACTCCTTTCAAATACATACATTCAAATACACTTTTACCTAATGGACTTAAGAAGGAGCATTTGAAGACTCTGAATACTGAATCATGAGCCCACTTCACCGTTCTTATTTTCACAGCATGGTTCAAGGAGAATCTAACAGTAAATTATGCATTTCAGCACCGCTTCTCCAGTCATAATCCAGCTCCTAACTATAACGATGACATCCCTTTCTGTCCCCAGCTAATTAGGAACCATGCAACCAACACTCAGCTGCTGGTATTAGTTGTTCCTGCCAAATCAGAAAAGTGTGTTTTCATGGTTCCAAAACCTAATCCTAAGCATCATAACCCTTAAGTCTTATCACAGCCCTAACTACAGTCACAGCAGAGACCCAGACATCAACTCTACAAGCAGGTGAAAACTCTCCCATTCTGTATATAAAATATCCATCCTAGCTCTGTGTATCTGTCAGAATCTAGTAATGAATCACTCATATCTGTCCCAAACTTTAATCCTACACTAAAACAGAACCCTGGCTCTGCTGCCTGCCCAGAAACTCATTAGGAGAGATCTGTCCCTGTAGGGCTCTTATTCCTTTTTTTTTTTTTTGGAGTTCCTTTTGGTGTGTATACATGAAATATTGTAGAGTTCAGCTGGGGAAAAAAGAAAAAAGAAATAGTTATCAGACCTGTGTGAAGTATTCTTGCAGGTTTCTTTGAAACAAATAACCTCTTGCTCTTCTTCAGATAGAAGAAAAAACACAAAAGCTTTAATACTAAAAATAATAATAATAATAATATACTGTATTTTTTCATACAGATGCATGTGTGTGTGAATATGCACACATACATATTAGAAATTGACATCTGAAGAAGTCATCAATGAAATTAAAGACTTCCAATTTAAATTATTGTATTAATCAGCATCTTTCTGTTGCTGATACTTCAGCTGATCCTCTCAGCTTAATTTAAATTAATTTACCATACCATGCTATGGTTCTTCTGACTTAAGTAACACATAAAACTCATGTTAACCATTAACATGTTAAAGTGATAAGCAGCAAGAGTTCCGATGAAAGCCTATTCTGATGAAAGGAACAGCATATTAAATTCCTATTATGTGGTAGCACAAGGTCACTTTGCAGGTACATTGCTTTCTCTGTCTCTTTGTGCTCTGCATAGATTCTCACAGCAATAACACTCACTCAGATGACAATAATGGGGCATCTCTTACACATATGCTATGTCAGCTGTGAAAAGAACAGCACATGCTACAGAGAAGCAGCCTGAGAGTTGTGGCTCAGAAGTGCTTTAGAATGACTGAAAATGGCTGAAGGAATGACAGCATTAGCAGGGACACAGGATTACCTGTGTAAAACAGTACCATGCAGCAACCACCTCCTTATGCACCTCAGGACCTGCAAATGCACGTTTCTGGGAGACTGGCTTCAGCATGTCTCCTATTTTCTGAGATCATTCTCCATCATCAGCTGTTTCTGACTGTTTCTTCCATAATTGAGAAACACATTCAATATTTGTAATTTTTTAGGACGGCCACAGCTCTAAGGGGAAAGATGTCCAGCCTGTGCTGTTCCCACATGTTCTCTAGGCTCTGTTTCACAGCCAAGATAGGGTTGACTGTGCCCAGCAGATGTATCCTATGTATATAAAAAATAGCACCCAAAAGGTCTGCTGAATAATGAAGAAGCAAAGGCTTTGCAATAAGCAGCTAGTGCTCTGGGATTTCGAAGGTGAGGCAGTATTTTTCTTTAATAATAAGAGTTTAGACAGCTGGGGGTTTTTGAGGCACATACCAATTCTTTATGATTTCTGGGATGTGACAGCTTTCTTACCCTGTGTCGTTGAGCTCAGCTCCAAAGTTTTCACCCCAATTTCTGACTTTTGACGTTCTACATCTGTTGAACTACGTGAAGGGATAGTTTGTTTTGATGTTTGTGTTGGGAACCATTACTGACTCAGCGTCTCCTTGCAAATCACGCGTGACTGCCAAGGTGATTTATGAGGCACGAGGAAGATCCAGGAAGCACGGGCATAGAGAGTCTGGCTCGGCAACACCAAATTAAAAGACAGTTTTATTTCCAAATATTATTTACAGTGCCATCTTGTGATGTTGACAACTTGTGTCTTAAGTGAGCTTCTGAAGCGGTTAGGATTTCTGTAGGGCAGCAGAGTTCAGATTACAGAAGCTCCAACAGCACTGAAAACCAACGGTCACTCGTACACCAGGACACCGCACCGGTGCCTTCCTTTTTACTGTTGCCAGGGCCAGTGGCCAGATTTCTTACCCATGTTAGTGTCACCAGGTGGTACACGGGCGAGTCTGCTGTGACTGAAATATCGCTAAAATTCAGACCTCTGCTTTCGATATTTCCATTGGGTATGGAAAACCTGTCCTGAAAAGCACCCTGGCTCATTGGTGAACTGTAAGTACGTGTTCTTTTTCACTTTCTTGAGTAAACAAATGCTTTCTTGAAGGGACTATGATGCTTAAGTCCTACAGTAATCATCCTAACCCGACATGGTGCCACACGGAGTACAGTTAATCTAGACTGGAGCTAATTAGAATTTTGGCAGTAAGGCTCACCATATTAAAAATAAAATACACAGCACTGCACAGCAAATCGTTTCTCGGTTAACACAAAACATTTAACAAACCAAATAGCTTTGAGGAACATAGGTAATAGTAGTCGTTTGAATACAATATTTTTAATCTTAATGGTGCTACTTCAGAAATTCAATTTTCACAGAGATGAACCAGAAATTATTTTCTGCGCATTCCCTGATAATAAATTGTACAGCTGGTCCAAATTCTCACTGCAATTATAAAAAGGATTTAATGTTTGATTTGTGAAGTATTCTCTCATTTGTAGTTAATCAACCTTGCTAGTTAGTTGAAGGCCCTTGGGCCCAAATCCCCAAAAGGACTCGTATACAGGAAAGACAGTTTTAAACCAAACTGGATTTTAAGATAAATGTTAATTTTTAGTACGAATGCAGTTGCAGTATCTTCCTTTCTACTCACCTTCGTTTGGACTCGAGTGGACATCAGTCAAGTAACAGGTCAGCGTGCACCAAAACCCTGGAGCTAATGAAAGGCATCTCCTGGGGAAACTGTCAGTAACTGTATAGACCCAGGATATCTTATCACAAGTATAGCCTAGTAACGAACATTTGTGATGCTTACATTAACAAAAGTAAAGGTTGCCCAGTTCAGCCCTGGTTTCTATTGTCAGGATAGTTGCAAACTGAGAGCTTATGAAATTCCATCCCAGCCATGTTGTCTGCGGGTTATCCTTTCAAAGTTATTACACACACTTATATAAGAAGATGTTTAATCCAGCACTGGAGTTTTTAAGCATATGCAAAATGAGTACTAAAGAAATTGTTTTGCTCAGAATTACTTGTTTTCTGCTTTGATGCTTCTATGGTTTTCTCAGATCCTACCCTTTCTTCTTGTACATCCCAGATTGTTGAAATTTCTGAGAATTTTCTGGTAGCGCTTTGAGCCCAGTCCAGTAACATATTGCTGAATAAGATTGTAATAATAATTGATGGTATTTTGATGTTATAGTCCCACATCTGTTCTTTTTAAGCATAAATGTTTCAAGTCTGAAGAATGATTTTCAGAGTGTGCAGTCCCAAATGATAGGAGTTCTCCATATAAGAACATTTACCAAACTTTAGCTTAATATATTCGACTCATACCAATGAGACTATGTAGCAAAAATACAGACTAAGACATAAATCATGATAAACTCATTCTTCAGGAAACATTATTTTATGAAAAGGGATATATAACTTGGATAATGAAGCAGGGAACTAAACTTGAGCACTGAAATACTGGTCATTCAGTTATAACAGTAAGAGCTAAGGTAGAGATTTCTGTCACAGAGTTTTGTGGTATTGCAGCATAATCTTCTATGGAGTGATCAAGGTACATTAGCATTTGTATTTTACAGACTGCTCATTTGTAACATGACTCAGATCAGATATACAGAAATTTAGTTGTGCTAGCATGAAATTAGGTGTTTTGAATTTATCTTTCTTTCAATTAGGAAAAAATAACTCTTGGAAAAATTCACACTCTCTAGGGCAGACTGGCAGTGGCCCCAGGATTTTTTTCCCTGCATGACAAGCTCTGACCCTGGCCTGAGGGCTCCATCCAGGAGAGCATCTCCCTGCAGGGCAGGTCCCAGACCTTCCAGGAAATGGGAACAGGGACGGGCACCCCTCCAACGAGGCTCCAGGCTGAGCTGAGACACCTCCCCTGGGTCCTTGGCAGGAGACAGTGGGGTGGGGGTCCCAGGGGAGGCAGGTCCCAGCCATTGAGGCCTGCGAGCATCCCCAGGACCCTGACAGAAGCAGACTTGCACCGCTCATATGCTCTCCTTGAGACACTGACGGTGGGATACTTGGGAGGCCAAGTACTGGGCCAGAAGGACCTTCTCTTGAGGGAGCGCTGCAGTTCTCAGGCTCTTGTATTTTAGCATGGGTTTGCACAGGAAGCAGCTCAAGTATTTCTGAAAGTAAGTGGAAAGAGCAAAAAGCATCTGGGCGAGGAATGAACAGGCATTGCTCACCTCCACAGACCAGGCTTTCCATATGTATCATTACCCTCGGGAGAATGATGTGAGTGGGTTTGCTGCAACGGGTGGTCGAAGTCATACACGTATTTGATATAGCTTACTGTGTATTTCTTTTCAAACTATTTTTAGAGAATGATTGGAATTATTCTGACTGGAATCTGAGAGCAATGATGGTCTTTTACTTTTGAACACAGATACGAATTAAGACCTCGGTCTTTGTTTATCAGAAAAGACACATCTGGCATGAAAAAGAGACAGAGCACCATCTGCCCCTCACAATGGTGCCTCTTTGTGTTCATTTTACAGTTTTTAGACTATACACTGAAGGACCAAAGTCTTCATCTCCATTTGTTCTATTTATGCTCATCCAGTTAGCTTAGGATCACACTTTTTAAAAAAGAAATCCAGTCACTTTCAGGTGATTCTTGCTTTCAGAAACTTGCTGACATAGGCATGAAATTTTTAATGTAATTAACTTAAGTATAACTTACCTTTAAGTATAAAAGCCTTGACAGGTGCTTGGAGTTATCCATTTGAAGTCGAGTCCATTCAGGTACTTTGGGTATAGACTCTAGAAGATCATAATCTCTTTTAGGAGATTATACTTGTCAGATTTTGAGTGGTTTTAACTCTGGAGAGTTTCTCTCCTGACTGTTTGACAGAAAACTAGGTTTCATTTCCCCCCCTCCCTACCCTGATCTGTTTAATTGTTACTGTGAAAGTAGCAGGAAAATGTTTGCCCATTGATGCAGTTTCAGAACCAAAGACATCCTGCAATAAATAAACACATCCCTTTTTACTTGCACAGAAAATGGCTTTGTAATTGACATCTTCACAGCCCCTCCATAAAGCCCATTTCATGTGCTTAATCCTTCCACACCTTTGCGTGGCTTGGGCCGGGCTGATCAGTTCCCTGAAGACAGTAAACAATAGGAAGCTGGGAAAGATTAAAATAATGTTTCCTTGATTAGCAGTACTGTATAAATATCTGATTTTATCTAATTTGTTGAATAGTTTTCCGAATCCAGTAAATCAATTCAGTGGTTTGTTCAGTCCTTCAGTTTTTCCTATCTTTTTTCATAGAGAAATAATCAGTTAAGCCCAGTAGAGACAAGATTCCCCTCATGGTTAGTCTTTAGAAATGGTCAGAAATGCAGTCTTAGCCTTTTTTGCCATTTTTTTTCACTTCAGTACTTTCGTTTTCATCATCACCGGAATCATCGGATCAAAACGGAGTTGTTTCACATGATGTGTGGAATGTCTTTTCATACCTCAAACTCTTCTTGTTGCACTATCACGTTTCCTTCTTAGTTTTCAAGTTGATAGCAACCCTGGAGACAGAGCGGTAGGTCTCCCAAGGTTTCCAGCTCCCAGATCCCTTGGTTGAGCAGCTCTGGAAGCCCTGCCACCGAAGGCTGACAATTACCCAGTTTCCATTATCTTTGTTATTCCTTCATCACCGGATAGATGTTATGAAACTTGCTATCAAACTTCCTAAAGTTTGTTCAGCCTTTTTTCTTTTTTTTTTTTTTTCCCAAAATTTTGAGAATCTTTGCCCACAGATGAACATGACATCGATAATCTCTTGTTTGGTAGTATCCAATGGTTTATTATCAGCATAAGTAGTTATATAACACTTTTTAACTTTATCCTAACAAATCTGATACTAGAAGATAGTTGTTTCTATTCGGAATCTACAGTCTAACTAAAATTCCAAAGTCAGAAGGGAGGCAGTGCTTTACTCCCCACTTTATTCACAGGGAACAGGACAGCAAGCTTAATCGCTGTACTTTGCTCCTACAAGAAAGTGCAGGTAGAGTTGGTATCAGGGCTATATTATATCAATCTCACAGCCATAAAATGGGAACTTTTTTTCCCCCTTTATTCATATCTTCAGGAGACTAACAATTCCCAGTCCATTCAACTATTTTTATCCATTAATTCTGCTAATTCTTTTTCTCTAAATCCTCTCCTCTTTTTCTTTTACTTCATAAACAGCAGCTGCTTGTATGGCTATTTCCTACCATCCCTTTGATATATACACTCAGACAGCTTCCATTTTTTTACTAGCCCAGGTTTCTATTAACTTTTCCATAATTTGGCAGGCCCAAATACGTGGGATTCAAATAATCCTACAGAATGGAAGAAAGAACAAAGATACTTAATTACTGACATTATCCACATGCTTTTTTTTCCCTTAAATTTTAGATCCACTTGCCACACATGCTAAGAACAAGTCATGCTGGTTTCCCTGGGGGATAATATTAGCTTTGTCATGCAGAGAGACCTATTTGCTGAATAGTTTAAAATCGATCAGCTTTATTATTATGGCAATATTGGGATTTCTGATCGACAGTTAAGGAGTCTGATTACACTGATTTAGGTTCCCTAAATACCCATACTCTCTTTCTGGATTCCTTTGTTTAGCAGTGATGTCTATGTGGGTAATCTTTGCCTAAATTTGGCCTAACGTTCACAACTGTGTAGTTAATGTGGGTATGATATGACTAACAACATTAATAAACATATTAATACAGAAGTCCAAGTCAAAATGTTGTCATATATTCATGTTTGGTGTTTGGAATAACCAAAATAGAAATTCAGTGGAAAAAATGCACATCTACTAGAAACTAGTTTAAAATCCTTGGCATCAGACAATCCTAGTAAAGCAACATTAAATGACCTTGTTTTGGGAAGGTGAGGGGTAGAGTTTTTTGTTCGTTTAGTTGGTTGTGGGTTTATGCCAAAACTTTTTCTAGTGGCCCTGCTGGACAATATCTGTTTTGTAAAGTCAGTTTATTCCTTCTGTCTACAGTCACAGAGACAGAAGAGAATCAAAAGAATCAGTCTCTGAGACTTCAGCGTTTTGCATCACAGGGATTCCTCCAAACCAATTGATATGAAATGTATGAGTTTTCTTTTCCATCTGAAGCTTTGTTTGAACTGAAACTGATGTTCAGGCAAACCCATCAAATTATGATCTGGGGAAAAGGAAAAATAATTAACTGGTCCCAGATGTGATGAAACATTCTAGGCTTTAATAGCTTTTGAGAATTCAGCGTGAGTCTAGATCTCTGTTAGCCTTTAAAAAATCTAGTTAAGATTTTCAAAAGGGATGAGTGTATTTTGCATGCTTAAGTTTGAAGGAAAAGATGTATTAAGTCACATTAAAAGAGAAATGATTTTCTGCAGTTCATCTTGATAGAAAACTACTACTATGAAATTAGATTGCAACTTCTATTAATCTCATTAGAAAAAGAATCAAGCTGAATGTGTAATTAGATATCCTGGAGAGAAGCACAAAGAAATACTGAGAACCAAGTCAATTATTATTTTTGTTAGCATTGTCATGACTAGACTGAGATATAGCAGTATAGAAAGTTAATCTAAACAGAAAGATACAGATCATAATCGTAACTTACCGCAGTTAATAAAAGAGAAAGAAGCATTATTCTTCAGGAAAATGAGACATTTAGGAAGGCATCATAGAGGAATGCTTTTGAGTAAGTGGAACTCTTAACAGGATCAGGAGAAGAAAGAAAAAACTGAAGCTGCTCTGAACACCTACCGTCAGTTTCCTTTTAAGAGGAAACGGATGGAAATACAATTAAAAAGTTCACCTTATGACAATTTCAAGCCCATGGCTTGACAGATTGACAGAAACTCCTGATGTTCAGAATCCTGAATTTAAAAGGGGGAGAGACTGATAGTAAAAGAGACAGAAAGGAAGCCATATCCTGGATGGAAAAAAAGATCAGCGAGACAGCTCAGCTGGTGCACCTTTTGCCAGGAATGGGAGGGGGAAAGGGAAAGGAAAAGGGAAAGGGAGGGAGAAGAGGAAGGGCAAGACAGGGAATCGTATGCTATGGAAATACAATATGAAGCAGGCCTTGAGATTTCCAGAAAATATGAGAATATAGTTAAGTACTAGGAAGGAAATTTTACTTTAGAAAGAATGTTCCAAAACAAATAATTTCTTCACTATAGGCTTTTATTGCTCTCTCTTTTTTTTCCTTTTCAATTTTTCTTTGATTTTGTAAAAAATCTATTCATAAGCAGAGCAAGAAATGAATCCCATTTACAATCTTCTTTAATTTGTGTACAGTGTACCTTATGATGATGAATATATACCATTGATTACAAAAAAACATTTCCTCTTTGACAAGGTCTAAATTGCATGTTTTTCTCCTGTCTCGATGTATGTCACCTAAAATGTGGTCATAATAAGCTAGGAAAATTATATTTTGTAGGAAGCTACCTTGGCTTTGGTTCTGTCTTTGGGAGAAGTGGTGCAACCATGTTACCTCGATGTACTGAACCTCCACTGGTGATTCTGCCAAAACACTTCAGACAGCAGAATCTCCTTAGTACAGATATGGCTCAAGAAAGATGATAAATAAAGAGAATATATATATATATTTTTTTAAAAAATATTATTCTGAGGAAAGAAATATTGAAATAAAATAATTAGGATGCTTTTATCCAAATGCACTGAGAGAAACTGACACCAAAAAAGGTTTATCTCCACTTCAGTACCTTTGAACCCTCACCCCTCTTCTGTTGTTTCATTCACAGTGTGGGCTAAGGAAACTTCAGAGATCTTTTATGATATACCTGCTTGTCTAAGACTTCAGGGGATCTTTCAAGCTCATGAGTGGACCAGAAAGAATGGGTGGATGCACCTGCATTAGTGAAGAAAAGAACTGGATGAAAGAAAATGGAAACCATCAGTTTGAACACATGTATCCAGAGATTCTTTGAGAGGAGGGGCAGTGATAGCAGCAGTGATGACAAGGGAAGAAAGAAGGTAAGAATTCATTTATTGATCTTCACAATTTCCCTGAGAAATTCAGCAGAAATTCAGATGAATATAGATGAAAGGTCTTCCAGAAACACAGAGTTCTGCAGTTCCATGTTTCATCAGCATCTTCCAAACCACTGTATTCAACTAGAAATAACAAATCCAATAAGAAATAAGTATTAGCTGGTGAAGTTGAAAGAATTAAGAGAACATGTAGTGGGAGGGAAATTTCATACATGGCTGAATGAGGCAATATCCTTTCCACAGAATGAGAAAGTCTTGGACCCATCAGTTTTTCCTCTGTTAATAGCTTTGAGTTATATGTAAATAAGGCTGCTAGAAAAGAAATATAACTAACATGTTTGCATTACAGCATCCTCTCTATTGTGATATGATCTTGCCCAAATATGTTTGTAGTGTAAACTAGGCAGGGATTCTTCTGACTACAAAATCATGCAGTAGCTCATAGGAACGCAAAGGACATTTCCAATGATTCCTCCTGATCAAATAGAGCTTACGAAAGGTAGATTAAGCGTACAGCATTTACAAGGCATCAAAACTTGATGTGAAAAGATAAGGTCACCAACTTAGAGAAACATGATTGAAAAAATGTAGCTTTATTCACTGACGCTATTTGTTTGCCTGAATTGAAAAGTCTGAAAAGAAGCTCTAAATCAAAATCTTTTATTTAAATTTCCATTAAAAGTTCATGAACCGGATTTCTTAAAATTTCAAAGAAAATGTGATTATATCTATCATTACTTTTATCTATAGCTGAGATATTTATAACTTAGGTCTGTAGTTTATCATAGTCTCTGACCTACAGCTCAATATTTATTCCTTTATTTTCTTTACAACTGGATGAGTTTCTGTAGAGCTCAATAAATATGCAGGTCATGAAATAATTTTGTACTTACGATGAGACGTATGAGTGATGTAAATGAATGACATAAATGAAGTACTTTGCAGAAGAAGGGCCTAAATCTAACAATTGTGAGTGCATTTTCATAATTAAATTGATACTACGTGAAACCCTATTATACTTACGTAGCTCTGGCTGCTTTGCTTTACTATGTGTGTTCTTATGCTGTGTAATTTATTGAACAATGGCACAAAATTTTGGCCAACCTTCATTTTTAAAAAATGAAAAAATAATAGAGCTCTTCTTAATTGCAAAAGTAATCCACGTCTTCAGCCTTTCTTTTGGTAGTTGAAGCAGTTCTAAAGCAGTGCTGCCCATGCATGAGAAATATATCTGTTAACAGTGGGAAATGTTCTTTAACATTCTTGGACATGCATTGCAAAATTGGACGTGCTCACAGTATTGCATAAAATATGCATATTTGAAATATAGTAAAGAAAAATTCCATATAGGTAGTGATAACAGCTTTTAGCTTTAGCATCAAATATTTAATGAGTAATATTGAAAACACAGGGGAAAATTCAACTCTTTATTAAACATTTATTCATAGAAAAATACCTAGTGGTACAAAAATTAAATGTAGAAACAAACTGCTACCACTTATGACTACAATCCAGTTTTTAACAGAAGCTTTGATTTCCAGTTTTGAATACGTGAAATTTAGTCAAAAGAGGATCACTAATATAGGTGCAAATCTACTGCTGTGGAGAACGTGACTTACAGTTCTCATTCCAATAACAACTCCTACAACTGCAATAAAACTTCACTAAGATATTCTTAGAGCTTTTTTTTGGTAAACTTTGTGATGGCTGCCATCTCCAAAATGCCCAAACAGTGGAAACGTAATTTAGGAAAAAACCCAACAAACCCCACATTCTAAATGCCAAGATTGTCATCTGCACTATTAAAAATCACACATGGTCTCTAGGAGAGACTAACAACATGCATTAATATATTTGTAGTTTCTATGGCATGCTAATAAATCAAAGGGGAGACTGCCTCAAAAAGCTATGCCTTGTAAAATGTTTACAATGTAAATTTATACCTGCAGCTCAATTGACTTTCTTCCCATCTTGATGTCCATTTGCCTTACTCTGCCACTGCTCGACAGGATCCCCCACAAAACCATAAGGAAATCCTTTACATTTCACCACTCTGAGCTCTGCTTTATAACCAAGCTCAGAGCGTGGAGGACGAGTCCATACAAACATTTTTGTGCCCCATGTTAATTGTCATAAATGAGCGTGGCATTTGGAGTCACAGATGCCTACATTCTTCTGTGCATCTGTATCCAGGCTGTAGCAGTGTCATTCTGTCTGCTGGAAAGAATCAGCACTGATAATGTGGGCCATGAAAATGCTGTTCTTTTTTTTTTTTTTCTCCCTGAGGCTCTGTTACACAAACCTCCCCTATGATTGCCTTTTTGTTCCATATAGTGATACATAATTATTCACAGTCTGAACCAACCTGGCTAATAAAATTGTTATAATCGGAGACTTGTTTTCTACTGTCCAATCCATGGCTGATCATCTTTAGTCTCCTGCCTGCATTATATCTGGCCTAAGTAACAGAAAGCACCAGTTGACAAACAGAAACATTCACAAAGTGTTTCAGTAATGAGTTCTGAGGGTAATTCCATCCTCTTCCCCTTTTCATAGAGTTTCTTTTTAAGTAATGATCTCTTCAGTTTTCTGCAGGACATGAGTTTAGATAATATTTAGATAGATGCTGTTAATGCCTTGATAAAGCTTCCTGGTTGCAGTTGCAGCAGTGTGTGTGCTGTTTGTGTGGAGAGGTACCATATATGGGGGTCAAACAAACTGCTGAAGATCTTAGCAAAATTTTAACAATAAATTCAAAATGAGACAAAGAAATACTTTTCTGGTTGCGTAGATGTTAACACTTTCAGTCTGAACAACGCAATTACAGCTCATTCCTAATAATAATGTACTTATAACTAATATATGCAGTCTTTCTAGTATTGATCCTTTCTCTGTTGATAAGCAATCATCCTGACATCAACTATCAGTCTTTCTCGAGGGAAAAAGGTGTCAGGGTGAGCCCTCAGCTCTTCAGGATGATTTGTTGAAGTTCCTTTCTTTTTGGTTGCAGTTCCACTTTTGTATTTGTTGGCTCAAGTTTATTTAGGCAGTGATCACTTCGTGTTGTAAACCCTTTATCATATAAGGTGTAATTCTTACGAGTAAATTCAGATTATTTCACAAAGATGAGCTTAAGTGTAAGCCATCTAACTATTGGGTGGTTTGCTTCATTAGCTAAAACGAGCTATAATAAGCTCAAAACAGGTAAAGGCAAATCCAGAAAAGATCTGAGAAGCCCTCAAACCTTGCATTGTAGAGTTAATGAATAAACCATGGTCTGTGACCTGCAATGTCGTTATCATAATCACTGAATTCAGAGACAAATAGGAGAAGGAGGATAGAATGCAACTGTTAGGGAGTCTAGGTTCTAGCTGAATTGTGCCATAAGAGCAGAAATTAATCCCTTAATCAAGTCTTCTATGAACGTGTATTTTTCTCTTTGCTATAAAGACAATTCTTTGTTCTGGTCAGATACAAGAAATTATCAGCTCTGGTATTTAAAGTTATACTTTATGTTGTGCATAAGCAGGGAAAAGATAACTTTTAGCCTTGATTTCCAATGCACATTAGAGCAAGTTTTCCACAGTCACACTCCCATTGGAAAGTGAAATGAATCAGGCAAACTTCTGAAGTCCATCCTTGCTGGGGTACCTTCGTCTCTTCATCAGGTTTGATGCTCACTGTGCTCAAATGACTGTCTCCAAATCTAAGCACTGAGATGTGGTTACTGAAACCACCCTCAGGGTGAAGCTCTGATAACATTGCCTGACACATATTGAGGACACACACGAGTTTAGGATTTTACTATAAACCCAGAAATTACTGCCACTGGATTTCGTTGGCAGTGATATGTGAAAAAAAGAAGGAAGGCATTTCTACAAGTCCAGTATATTTGTCCTAGTTTATTGACTGCTCTGTGTTGGCAGTAATAGATTTCTTATTCCCAATTACTGCTGGATAAGCATGCTTCACAGGAATAATTCCTGACAAGATAAATGCAGGGAACTGGAAAAAACTAAGCATTGTTTTCTTCTTCACCTTTATCATTCAGAAAGTGTACAGCCTTTATTTCCTTTCTAAGCATCACGGAGAGATTGGTACTCAGTGGAAACTT
Source organism: Actenoides lindsayi (assembly GCA_025331215.1). Classification (NCBI taxonomy): domain Eukaryota; kingdom Metazoa; phylum Chordata; class Aves; order Coraciiformes; family Alcedinidae; genus Actenoides; species Actenoides lindsayi. The sequence continues at coordinate 55,761 of WTSP01023767.1, forward strand.
CCATGGTGATTTTTCATCTCTGCACGATTATCTTGAGCTGGCTTATAAACACTGGGAAATGGGAAGTATTAGTGACCATTTTAAACTCTACTGGCACAAACATGGTGCTCGGATAACAGATATATCCTCTTTCCATTTCCATTGACAGCGACTTAGGAGAACTTTTCACTATTCCTTTATTTGCCAAAGGATTAGGGAAGACCTCATTAAGTGCTGGATTTCGGCTCCCCTAGGTATAAAAGGTGTCATCAGCTCAGCAATATTTGTGCTGATTCAGCTAAACATGTAGAGCTAAAAGCATTAATTCACTTTTAAAAGTGTGCTTGGAAGCAGTTCTGTTTCAGAAACAGGAGCACAGTCAGCTGAAAGACTGCAGTCAAATTCTATTTTAAAAGGAAATAAAAAGAATCAATTTCTTGTAAATTGTTATTTATGGAGGAAAAGCTAATACTGTAATCATCCTACTTTTCTCATGATAAAATAAATTTAGTGTATTCTTCAGCACTAATGTCTTTCAGGTGGAAATATTTAACAGTTAACCAGGTTTATTTAACTTGACCCTTTGAGCTCAATCACCCGTCTCAGAAGATTTGACTGCAATACTGTAAATTTCCTGCTTATACTGTACTTTTCCTCCTAAAACAACTAACAGAAAGGGAAGGAAAAAGACAAAAAAGTCTGAAAAAAAATTATTTTCTTTAACTCCCTTTCCTAGTAAAGTCTCATTTATTAAAAAAACAATCACTAATTTATGCCTAGCCAATCTTTTACCAAGCTGGAGTGCTTCTCTTCTATACATTGCTTACTATCTATGGCTTTGCTATAAATGATTCCTTCCTCATCTCACAGAATTTGTGAGAGAGAATTCTACATAGGCACCCACTACTCCTACCCTTCTACACAGGCATTCCACTGCAGAGGTCTTGATTCAGGTTCACTGAAAGGGAACGTAAGCACAGATGTAGCAGGGAGGTTTTCAAGGATGAAAACATCAACATTCATAGAGAAACATTTCCAAAGCATCATCAAAAAGTAAATCTGCCTGCTCTGTCCAGACATGGCTGTGAACTTCCAAACTGCAGTTATGTAGAGAGTGACTGTTTACTGTGATTACAGGTACTCATGGAAAGTGTTTGAGCAAACATGAAAGAGAAATGCATCTGAGACTCTTTAACCATTTCCCAACTCATTAGTAAACAGCTATTTCAAGAGATGAGGCAAGTTACGCTTTTGGGATGCTGAAAGAAAGAGACAATTCTTGCTAATCAAGAACTGTGTGAATATATATTATCATTTTATATATGGGAATATTTAAACATTGTTAATGCTTACCGTAAAACAATATTTTGGAAGAGGAAATCTGCTTGGTTTCCAGTTCATCAGATCTGTACAATTCTATCAACAGTGGCTCTTTGTAGTCTCTTGGTCACTTTGGAGGAAAGGGAGGTCTCTGTCCAGCATCTTTTTGGAATGAAGCGCTCAGCGATGCAGGGTTCTGGTTCCTCTGTGGACTACTTAAGGCAGATATATTTGCACTTACAGAATTCATAATCTACAAAAATACTGGTGTGTCTCCTTCTATAAACCAACTGCCAGGTTCATGAGATTTTAAAGTGCATGCAGAGTATGCTTTTGAGATCCTCAAGGAACACACTTGTTTAAGAAAGCAGAATGAGAGCAAAACATAAAATCTCGGTTGTGCCTGCACATCCTCAAGAATTCATTGGAAACAGAAAATTCTTTTCATGTTTCCAGACCTGGAGCCCTGCAACCATCATGTGCATCTCAAAGCCAATGCAGAGAGACAGTGGAAGAGACTCTGTTATTTTTCATGGGCAGTCAAGTCCTTCAGTCTCTGGAAGTTTTCCTTTTTATGAAATGAGTGATGCCTAAGGTCAGATACATTGAAATCCTACAGTCTAGATCTCCATCTGTGACATCATGTATAGAAAGCCATCTGCTAACCTGCTACACAATCTGTACCCTGGAAGCACAAGGATATCTTTGTGAAAGTAGCAATCTTCTAATGCTGGGGTACTTTGCCAGTCTGTTGTGGGTTAGACTCAGGCAGCAGCTGAGCACCGTGTAGCCACTCGCTCACCCCTCCAGCTAGGATGGGAAGGAGAATAGGGAGAAAAAGGCAAAACCCTGTGGATTGAGATAAGGAGAATTTAATAGAACAGCACAAGAGAAGAAACAACAGCAATAACAATAACAGTAATGCAGCAATATCTAAAGGGAGTGGTACAGAATGCACTGGAACACTCAAATCTGCACCGATGGCTCTGCACCAGAGAACCCATGCACTGCCCTGCCCATCCCATCCCCACCCATCCCCCCCCCCCCCCCCCCCCCCCCCCCCCCCCCCCCCCCCCCCCCCCCCCCCCCCCCCCCCCCCCCCCCCCC